>CM074735.1:138551668-138633634 GCA_037367245.1 Phrynocephalus guinanensis
CATATTTTTATCAGCATTTTCCAGCTGGAATTTTAAATTTTCTTTTGTTTGTTGAACAAACCAATTATGTTTTTAATCTTCTGTTTTATTAGCTTTGTTTACTATTTTTTTTGTTTAACCCTGTTTTATTGATGATGAATGACATAATTTATTGCAATTTTATACAAGCATATATTTTAACACGTGCATGCCACCTTGTGTTCCTTTAGGCCTGCACCTGCATTTTTATTTTATTATTTTCTTCATCAAACCTGATCAGGGTGAGATATTATTCCTCCCATATATTTTTGGAAGTGTCATTTACTGAACCTGAAGCTCTGGAATTCCCACGTGCCTGGCCTACAATTTAAATTAGAGACATATGCAGAGAGAAAGAGGCAACACCTCTGAGACACACTCTACCTGGATACAGCTGCCATGCTGACTTTCCCATTGGTGCTAAGGATGAGCGCGAATTCAGGTTCAACCCATTTCTGATGCCAAATTTACCAAATTTTGTACATTCTTCATATCTGGAGTGGAAAGATTTTTAAGATTTAAAATATAAATGGAAAGCGGGGGGAAAGCAGAAATGGAAGAACGAGATGCTGATAGATCCATGCCTCCAGGTTGAAGGTTTTCTCTGTTTAACTCGTAAAGGATCGAGTTCAAGTCCCTGTCGCTTCCAGTATGATGCTGCTGATGCCAGGAATCTTTTGTCTCCTTAGAAGCTCCTCGTTTTGCCCTGAATTGTACACACAGAGGCAGGTATTTCAAAACGCTCCTCTCCAGGCTGGGAATACCAATTTACTCACTGGATTCGGTCAGTACAACGAATTTCAGATGAATTCGTGATGGATGAATTAAGCAGAATTCTCAAATCTCTCTGTATTTGAGCTTTATTTTTATTTTATTTTTTAAAAGAAAGAAATCTCTCCAAGAAAGAAAATGAAAGTGACACATTTTCCTGGACATTTGAACATGTTTCTGAGTTTACATCCTTTTTTTGTGCTTCTAGAGTTCATTTCTCCCAGATACTTAAGTTATTTTACGAAGGAGCCTCATAACTCATTATCCCATAAATCCCAAATACCTTAATTGGTCTGAAAACCAAATTCCTATTTCATTATGTCATAATATCACTTTCTAAACCCCATGATTTATATATTAGGCCCACCGGCTGTGTTATTCTTATGACAACCTGATATTTAGCCTTTTCGTACATATTAATACATCTATTCAGGAGCTGACTTCCCTGCATTTTTAAAAAACTAAAATAAAATAAAATCCTTTTATTTATTTATTTAAAATATTTTTACCCCCCCCCCCCTTCCTCCTTAAAAGGACCCTAGGCTGCTTAAGTAATTAAGCTAGTTTTAAATAAAGTAATTTTTATACCCCTAGAAATTATAACATGTACAATATATGAACTGGAATTGGGGTCTTCTATTTTTGCCTTGAGGACAGTTTCCATAGCTTACAAATGGATCTCAGATTCTTTTCATAAGCTCCACCAGCCTGCTTTTCAAGACTAGTGTAACTCCCTATTTTGTACCCTAATCCTTTTTTGACAAGGCAACTCTATCTTTAGAGAGAGAGAGAGAGAGAGAGAGAGATTTAGTGCTGTAATTCCACATAGACCTAAAGCAATTGAGTACTCTTTGGAGTTGTGCTATGATGTTTTTATTATAGTTTGTTAGGGCTTCAAGCCGCAACTAGTTTGACTGGTAGGTTAATAAATTAAATGTGTGCTGTCATGATGAATGCCTACGATCTAAATTATGTTGCATTCAGCCAGATTTAATCCCAGGTAAATGATACAGATTAATCAACTGACACGGCACAAAACTACTGAGAACTAAAAACTTTTATTCAGCTCCATGGATCTTAATCCCGGGAAATTATAAATTATTTCAGATTTTAATTGTAGTCAGTTTATGACTATATAATTTAGTAATATCACAAAAAGGATTTGATTTATACTTAGTTATTTCTAAGCTCTGGGTAGGCAGAAAACTATTTATTTGCTGGTTCGACATTTATTTATCTCCAGGTTTTAAAAGCTGCTCACAAATCTTACAGGGAATATTAAGAATATAAATACCATAACAACAGAATATCATTTCATTAGACTAGAGTTAATTTTCTCTCCCCCCCCTTTTTTTGGACATAGTTGGATCAAATCAATTCCTGTCCCAAGGAATAATGCATAAAAATGTGATGCCATTTTTTTTACTCTGCTTTTGGGCACCATATTCCAAATTTGCTCATACGGTGCTTGAGATTTTAAAAAACTTTTTTTAAGATGTGCATTCATTTCAAAATAATAGATTTAGTATTCCGTCAGTCGTTTCAATGGCAGATGATAAACCAACCAGCCATTTCCCAATTCATTTGATGAAAGGATGTCTACATTCCCATGATCCATAATTTCCTTTAGTTTATGTTAAAAAGAAAACGAGCCAATTTATGCTTCACTGACGGAACAAATTTAATGCAATGATTTCCCTCTTCATTTATTTATTGGGAATTCTGCTGGTATGTGGCTGCTCATGTACTAATGAATAATAATAATCCAGTAATTAATAAAAATCAACAGAGGCTACATATTCTTCTAACCCGATAATATGGATCATGCTGTCAGCTCACAGTTTCAAGGTTTGGATAAAATGCACATTTTTTCCCCTAATGAAACAGGTTGATGGATGTGATCTGTTGATTTAATGGCAAATGATTAATCACCGGGTAATCTTACATGTAGAAGGCATGCAGGATATTTTCTTTTAGTTCACAAAACTAAGCAAAATGGACAAATTCACATATCCCGGCATAATGTGCATCTCAAAGCCGAGTTATTGTTCTAAAACCCTGTAGGTCTCTGAATTCTACAGGGCATTTTCTTGGCTGGAGAACAGGGTAAACGATTCATGTGTTGTGTAAAGATTACTTTAAACAGAAATGTGTTTAAATCAGTGAAAGATAGTGCAAAAAGGCCTATATTGAGGAAGGATGCGTATTGAATGCTTATGTAGCAGAATTACATATATAGTAGGAGTCCCGTATCCACTGATTCATTAACCACTGATTCAGTGATCCCCAGGAAAAAAATTACTAAATAATTCAGCAGCCACAAAGCAAGCTACTGTCACAAACAGCAGCCGTAAATCAAGTTATTGTCACAAAACAGCAACCGTAAAGCAAGCTACTGTCACAAAGTAGCAGTTTTGGGGTGGGGGTGGTGTTCTCTCTTATCCAAGATTTTTGTTATCCATGGGAAGGCCTGGAACCAATCTCCAACCGATACCAGGGTCCTACTCTGTGTGTGTGTGTGTGTGTGTGTGTGTGTGTGTGTGTGTGTGTAGTGCTTTTAAAAAAGATGAAGTATGCAAATGAAGTAGATCCTCTGAATCAATAAGGATCTGACAATATTTGTAAGTTCTGTTGAGTCAATAGGTCTACTCTAGCTGGGAGTGACGAGGGGAACCAGTCCCTAAAATGATGAAAATATTTTAATCTGGAGGGAATGGCTTTATGACTTGGTCCCTGTGCCTCAGACAGCAGCTGGGCATGGGCCGATACAGACCAGGTGATCTGGGACCCACCTAGGGCAGTCCCATTGAAATCAATGGGGCTTTCATTCTGAGCCCTGTTCATTGGGCTGCCTCTCACTGTATCTCATGTTGAGTTCTTCAGCCTTCTTCACCCACCTCTGAGAGCCAATGGGGTGCAGTTGGTGGACACCGCCTTGGGCAAGGATACAGAAGCCCTGGGTTCAAATCCCCGCTTGGCAAAGGTTAAAAACACCCCGGCGAACATTTCACACGCCACCAAACTCCATGGGTCATCAGTCAATGTGCCATCAGTCAGAGGGGACAGTCAGAGGTGACTTCAGCTCTATGTACCATCAGTCAGAGGGGACTAAAGGGCACACGGCATGCCCACCCACCCCTCCCCTAATTGGTTGGTCACAGTTTGGGCCCGTGCCTTACCCTCCCAGTGATCGTTGTTGTCGTTGTTGTTCTTTAGTTTGCCTTTGCTGTCGCAAAGTGAGAATTTCCACGTTTTGTTGTGAAGACAGATGCCAGGAAGGGAAGCAGTGTGTGTGTGTGTGTGTGTGTGCGTGCGTGCATGCATGCATGCGTACACACGCGTGTTCTCACCAGAGTGATGGATCCTCATGCTATTAACCTCAAGCCTTTGTACATCAGTTCTCTCTTTCTATCCTCCACGGACATCCCCCTCCCTCCCTGTGATAAGGAAAGGGTGAGAGATAGGATGGGAAAACACAAGGGGGTGGCAAATGGGAGGCTACAGCAGCCTTGGTCCCATTATTAACCCCAACCAGGGTAGACCCACTGAATGAAGGGGGTTTACAAAGTTCTCGTTGATTCATTGGGTGGGCTCACAGGCTGAAACTCTCTTATACATGGCTGCATAAACTGTGCAACTTTTGGAAGCAAACTGATGTAAATTAGGGAATCTCCATAAACATTATCTGTCTTGTACTGAATCACGCCACTTGGCAGGCAATGCAGAGAGATTTCTTCACTTCCACGGCCGTTCACTAGGACTCCGCTTACATAATTTACCAAGAAGATTTCTGTTGTCTTTATGCCAACCAGAGATTGGGGTAGGGGGGCAGAGGCACTCTGTCTTGGATTACGGACATCATAACCCCCCCCCCAACAAGCATGGCGAGTGGCTAGGTTGTCTGGGGATGCTGGGTGATGTAGTCCAAACCAGGACTCGACTCCCACAAACACACAGAATTGACCTCCCACTCCGACAATTCTGTGAACGACGCCAGGTGATTCCACGGTACAAAGCCCCATCTGGAAGCCGTAAACCATTCATCTGAGCAACAGCACACAATTGTGCGTGCACCGTTTCTTCTCCGCACTTCAGCCATGCGGAAGGAGCTTCCCTCCACGCTGTGAAGGCTCCCCCAGGCTGTCATTCAGACCCTGTTGTTGTTGTTTGTTGTTGTTGCTGTTGCTGCTGCTGCTGTCGTTGGGTGTGTGCGTGCCTGCATATGTGTGTGTGTGTGTGTGTGTGTGTGTGTGTGTGTGTGTGTGTGTGTGAGAGAGAGAGAGAGAGAGAGAGAGAGAGCATGCCAAGTGGCAGAATTTGGCTGTCTTTTCCAAATGCTCGCAGCCGGAAAAACTGCCAGCCGCTCCTCGCAAATTTTACTTGATGCTTGGAGGTGCCAGCCTCTGCATTATTTAGTTTAATAAGTTATACAAGGGGAGAAGGAACCAGCACAGCTGGCAGGAGAGAGAATTCTAAGGCTTCACAGAGAAGAGCTGCAGATGTTCCCCGAGTGCGGCGGCCTGGAGGCACTCGTTTTTGGTTGCAACACACCACAGCTCTGCTGAAAATTCGACGCGGGCAGATTTCTCCTTCATCCAGACCTGCAGCACAGTCGCTCATTCTTGGCAATCTTTTGGAAAGTGTGGGTTTTTTTTCAACAACAACAAACCAAAAAAGAAAGAAAGACTCAAATTGGGAATGGAGCACAGAGGGAGGTGGCTGGCCCACGCTCGTGAATTTTCCTTATTTCTTTTACCGAGGTGTTTGGGTTGTACATCTTTTCCTTCGGGCCCAAAGGGAGCAAAGCAGAAAAACCTGATGGGCCTGCTCCAGCCGGGACCTTGTTTTTAACACACCCTTTGCTGTGCTGCACACACCTGGCAGCACCCAGGCCCGGCTTTTCTGCGCTACTCCCGGAGGCCCATAACATGCTCAGAGGGGACCGAGGTGAGCCGGTATTTTTCCACTTGGTGTGGCTGACGGCAGAGTTCCCTGTTTATTTCCAGAAGGAACCTTTAGACAGGGTGAGCTGTCACCCTGTCCATGTTCCTGACTCTCGGTTTACTCAAAGCCATGGCAAGATAAGAGGGCAGCCAGGGCAGCAAGAGAAAGGCTAGGGAGAGGGGATGGGGGCGGCGGCGGCGGGGGGGGGGGGGCGCTGGCCAGCCAAATCTCTTTTAGGGAACCCAGTCCTTCGTTTGAAGGCCTGGTGGAGGATTATCCTTTTTCGGATGGGATCTTGACCTTCAACAGCTGCCCGGTCCCAGATGGACGGAAAGATCAAAGCTCTAAAGGAGATGCCTTCAAAAGGTGATTGGACAGATTCTTGGAGGAAAAGTCCATCACAGGTTACAAACCATGATGGAGATGTGTCACCTCCAGGCTTAAAACCGGGGTACTTCAAGGGCCAGATGCAGGGGAGTGGTACCAGGAGACAGAGATCTAGTCTCATCCGCTCCCAGACGCATCTGGTGAGGCCACTGTGAGATACAGGAAGCTGGACTAGATGGGCCTTTGGCCTGATCCAGCAGGGCTCTTCTTATGTTCTTATGACAACAGAGATAGGGTAGTCCTGGCCTCTAGTGGGAGGGAGTTCCAGAGTTTGGGTGCAGCAGTCAAAAAGGCCCTTTTTGGGTTCCCACAAGACGTACCTGTGAGGGTGGCAGGATGGAGTGCAATTATTTTGTGGGTGTTCTTCTGCACCCCTATGCTCCTCCATATTTTGCACTCATCCTCTCTTTCTCCATTCTTCCCTCAAGCAGGCACTGGTGATGCCACCACCTCAAGCCTTAAAGCCTACTCATGCCCACTGTTTATTTTCCCTCCTTTTTATATGGATATATTTATATGTATAGTCACCTAGTATATATACACCACTTGGCCCATCCCCACTGCTATTCTTTTTGTACTGGTTCTGTCGGCTCCACGTGCTATCTTGTATAAATCGGTTCATTTTCTGCCCTCTTTCTGGGGCCCTGCTGGAGTAAAAATGTCTTTTCTTTAAAAAAAAAAAGTCATCAGTAATCCATCACTAAATTAGCATCTACATTCACCTAAGTGATACAACGCCAAACTGTTGAGAAAGCAAAGAGAAAAGAAAAAGTAAGTGATTTATCACTAAGCATGATTTTAAAAAAATGTGTGTTGGTGTGTGTTTAATGGTTCAAACGCAGTGCCCACGATGTCCAAAAATCCAACCTCATCACAAAGAAAATAAACTGACTGCAGTGTTTACACGTGGTCTTGATGTGATACGGGGACTGGAAGAAAAACAATTGGCTGACCAAGTGAGTTGATGCTATCCGTGCAAAATTTGAATGGAAATTTATTAAAATGGATTAAATAGCAGCCGAACTGATATCTATGGAACTCCCTGCCAGAGGAAGTGGTGACAGCTGTCAGCCTTGACAGCTTTAAGAAAGAATTAGACAAGTTCATGGAGGACACGGGTATCAATAACTAGAATTCTGGATGCCGAAGGACAACCTCCGGGTTGCAGAGAGAGGCAGGAGATCTCTCAATGCCATTTGCGGGGAATCATAAGCAGGTGAAGACATCTGCTTGGGAATACCCTGAAGCAAATGGTGAGCCCCTGTGTGAGACAGAATGCTGGACTGGATGGGCTGTAGCCTCTTCCAGCAAAGCTGTTCTTCTGTTCTTCTGCTCTTATGATATAACTCAAGAGCTCTTTCGGCACGTGTGACTGAACTTCATGATCCTATGGATTGAAAGGCAAAGTAGCTTCAAAGCAGGTGACGGGGGCCTCTGCCTCACTTCTTCTGCCAGGGGGTGATGGTGCTCTGCCCTGTTCAAAGCCCCTGGGCTCTTGGCTTTGCAGGTCACCCTGAACATATATACAAATGCCTCGATTTGGTTGGCCTTTCCCCATGGATGGGTCTGCAGGCATATCCAGAGCCCAAGGCAAAAATTATGGTGCCATGCGTTTTGCATTTGTTGCTGTTGTTCAGGGCTGGTGAATGGCTGCCTATCGCTCCTGGAGGGGCCAAGTCTTCCGAGGGTGGGAGGAGAGTCGACTGTTAGAAAGGGATCCAGATAAGTCTGCCACCCCTATGCCCACTTAGGGTGGATGCTCAGACATCACAAAAATTCAAATTCAAATTCAAATTGAAGAGGTGGGTATGAGTCAACTGAAGCTGGCAAAAGAGGCCCTCATTTGCATAAAACTGCATATGTTGTCTCATCGGTACCGATTGTCATTATTGCTTCATGCCATCAAGGTGACCTCTGACTTACATCAACCTCTGAATATGGCCCTTTGTACACGACCTCTAAACTCCGCCGCAAATGGCTCCCAGCTCCGGAGCTTAAAATTGTTTCCTCACCAGCTCCAGAGTTTACAGATAATTAAGTGCGACCACGCCCACCTAAGCGCGTCCCAGCGCACTTTTCAGGTACCTGCTCTCTGGAGGTGAAAAT
The DNA here is from genome assembly GCA_037367245.1 of Phrynocephalus guinanensis. NCBI lineage: Eukaryota > Metazoa > Chordata > Lepidosauria > Squamata > Agamidae > Phrynocephalus > Phrynocephalus guinanensis. The sequence goes on from CM074735.1 coordinate 138,559,895, forward strand.
TCCTGATGCGGATATAACGTAGTGACTGCCCGGCTCTCCTTGCTTCTGTTTGTTCTTTTTTTGCCCCCCGCCCCTTTAAGAGATCTGAATGCAGTGCGGGGACGGCAGAATGGAGGTGAGCGGCATGCTTTTCTTCCTTTTTTTCTCCCTCCCCTCACGCAGCCAGCAGCCAGGAAGTGCGGAGGGGGTGGGAACGCAGGAACAGCGACGAACCCCTAAGATCTCTGGTCCGAATTTAAGTGGCCAGCGGATCTTAGGGGTCGTGTGAAAAGGCCCTAAGAGCCCTCCAAAATGTCCTGTCCTGCTCAGCTCTTGTATTCTAAAGTCGGTGACATCCTCTTGGTCTTTCTATTTTCCTGCCGTCTTCCACCTTTCTCAGCACGATTTGTTTATTTATTTCTTTAGCTGATTTTTATACCCCACCATCTCGCCCAAAGACGACTCTGGGCGGTTAAAAAAGCAAGGTGTGTTGCTTCTAAAACCACCCCATAGTTCTTAAAGCACTCTCTGGGTGGTTTACAATTAATTATGCAAGCTACACATTGCCCCCCTCCCCCAGGAAGCTGTGTACTCGTTTGACCGACCTCGGAAAGATGGAAGGCTGAGTGAACCTTGAGCCGGCTTCCTGGGATTGGACGCTGGGTTGTGAGCAGAGTTTTGGCTGTAGGACTCCAGTTTTAAGCCCTGTGCCATGAAGCATCTTGCCTCCTATTGAGGCGCGCCCAAGCAGGACAGCCACAGTTTCACCATTTTTGCTTCCAGATACAAATGTGCAAAAGCTGGAAACTGAGTCTGATTGAATAGGGATGGTCGTAAGCAGTTGGCCCACGGTTGAATCTGATGCGGATGATGGACAATACCAAGAACATTCTAAGAACCTAAGAACCTAAGAACATAAGGAGAGCCGTGCTGAACTTACCATGCATCCAACCTTTCTGTGTAAGGCATGTTCAAGCTTTTAATTTATGTTTTTATGATCTTATTTAAATATGAAAATTTGACACAGCCATCACCATTAGCTGTGCTGGCCAAGATTTCAGGGAATTGCCATCCAATGACATCTGGAGAGACATTAGAGTGCGAATCACTACACAAACAGCAGCTGGCATTATCTGTTGGGACCTAGGAGCCCAGCTCACGGCAGTGCCTTGAACTCAAACCAGTCTCCACATCCTCATTTCCCCCTCCTTCCTGCTGTTCTGTCCATACATCGCCTTTTCTCCCGCTTATTCCCATCTGTGAATGATCAGCTGTTACAATCTGCCCCCTTTTCTCCCCCTTTACGTGGCTGAAGCATCCTTCTCCATCGAATGCATTTTAGAGTATAACTTCCTTGTTCTTCCTCACCTTTCGTGTTTTGCCACCTTCGGGATTAAAAAAAATTTCTGTCTCTTTAAATTCAGGTCTCTAACTGCATTTTCCCCCCAACATTGAATTCACATTCACTCTTTATCCACTTTCCTCGCCAAATTCACTTCTCTTGTGGGCCCTGAAAAACTTCCCTAATTAACCTTCATTAAAAGGCTATCGACCCAGGTTGCAAACTTTAATTGTTTTATGCGTTTACATTTTCTCCAAGGAGCTCTGAGCGGTGAACACCGGAGTCTGTGCACTCAATTATATTTGGGTGCAATTAATTGATTAATGGATTAATATTTCTAATTTGGAACCTCATGAGGCTGCTGTGACTTCCATCGCATTTGAGATCAGTGAGGTAATGGAATTACGAGGCTTCCTGGGGCGACAAGCTCCTATGTTATAGCTGCAGATATAAGGAATACAGAGAGAAAAGGACCAGCCTACCCAAGGCTTAGGGAAATGGGAATGTTTAGCCTTTCAGAAAGAAGGCTGAGGGGGGATATGATAGCTAGCTATGTTTAAATATTTGAAAGGATGTCACATTGGAGAGGGAACAGGTTTGTTTTCCATGGCTTCAGAGACTAGGACGCGGGGCAATGGTTTCAAACTACAGGCAAAGAGATTCCATTTGAACATTAATAGGAAGAACTTCATGATGGTGAGAGCTGTCCAGCAGTGGAAAATGCTGCCACAAAGGAGGGTGGTGGAGTCTCCTTCTTTGGAGGTTTTTAAGCAGAGGCTGGATGGCCATCTGTCGAAAATATTGTGATGGGGTTCCTGCATGGCAGGGGGTTGGACGGGATGACCCTTGAGGTCTCTTCCAACTATATGATTCTAGGATTCTAAGGCCCCAAAGAAGGCTGGCCCAGAGGGACCTATGAAAGTATAAGGCCATCCGTTGTGGCCCAGAGGGACCTATGAAAGTATAAGGCCATCCGTTGTGGGCTTAGAGGTAGATTTAGTGGTCCAGTGGAGGATAATGACTCTCATATTGCGTCAGTAGCGCAAGGGACCTGTGGTGGATTTGAAGGCCTGAACGTTAAAGGAGCTGATACTGGATGGCAAGGCCTTGCTCCCTAAAGCTTCAGCACTTTGGAGAGTTCCTTTAAAGTTCGTAGTTTAGGAGGGCAAATGAGCTCTGGAAACAGCTGGGATGTTCCATCGGAGCAGTGGGGGGTGGCTGTCCCCCAGTACATCCGCTATCTGAAGAGGTCATCTCATGTTGCTTCATTGGAGGCCCAGCCTGGGATGAAGGAAAGGTTGTCCCCCCACCCCCGTTTTTGTGTGTACGCACTTAGCAGATTTGAATCTCTCCGAGTTACAAGCAGTGCAAAACACACCGGAGAGCTGACTTTTCTAAATTCTGCCTTCCATTTGGCCATATTTGACATGCATCCAGAAATGCATGTGGAAAAGAACAGCATACCACACAGTGCACCATGTGCTACAGTGAGTAGTGGGTCGGGATCTCTGCTTGGCTACAGACATTCACTGCAGGCTGAGTGGCAGTGGTAGAACCACTCCTTAAATACTCCACATTCCTGAAAAGCCAGAGTCAAGGCACCATTGCGTGGAGCAGATGGAATCACCAATGAGAAAGTCTTGTCACCGTTTCCCAAACTATGAAAAAATGGATAAATATGCAAAGCTTGAGGGGTGGGCAGTGCACGAGAGTTTTCATGTGGGTTTCCCCCCCCCGAACTAGTTTGCTGAATTTGCAAAACAAATATAGACCCCAAGTTGCTTTCGGTGGGGAAACACTGGAAACCCAGAAAAATGGAAACACCTAGATTCAGAGTCCTAGCACACTGCATTGTCATCAAAGTGTGGAAAAAGTAAAGCTTTTGGACTACGTCTCCCATTTGCTCTTCCAGTGGTGGGGATTTAGGGAGCTCCAGTCCACAAACGTGAATATCCAGAAGTCATGGGAGAAACTCTGATTCGTAGGGCATCTTAGTAGCAGAATTTCAGTCCCTGAAGACAAAAGGTACGCCAATCTTTCATCTTTGATTTGATTATTTATTCTTATATTGTTATATATTTTGTATTGCGTGATTGCAGTAAACCGCCCAGAGTTCCTCTGGAAGACAGGCGGTATATACATACATAAACGTGTGTGTTGGGTCATTACAGTCGTGACCGACTCTTCATGACTCCATGTCCATGGAGTTTTCTTGGCAGGAATACTGGAGTGGCTTGCCAGTACCTACACCAGGCGCCTACAGCACCTGGTATTCCCTGGTGGTCTCCCATCCAAGTACTAGCCAGGGCCGACCCTGCTTAACTTCCCAAATCAGGTGAGATCGGATGTGCTTAGGGCATCTAGGCAGCTATGCATAAATGTATAAATGTATAAATAAATAAATAAATAAATAAATAAATAAATAAATTTCCTGTCAATGTAATCCCATGGCTCAAAGCGCCATAAGGCCTTTAAAGATCACCCAGCTGGCATACAACAATGCATCTCCGTGCCTTATTTATTTATTTATTTATTTATTTATTTATTTATTTACAAAAAAAAATTAGCTGCCCTACTACCAAGAGTTCTCTGTGCTATCACAGTGCTAACCCCAATTTGCAATTCTCTCCCACTTATCATGGCACCCTCTCTAACTTAACAAGCCTGCAGCCACCGCTTGGTTCTTGGCAGGCCACTGGGCCAGTGAAGGGAAATTAAATATCTGCCACTGGAGCCACCTTCCAGCAGATCAATTTTTAACTCATTGCAGGGCAAAGTCTCAGATTTTATGCTGAGTCAGCCGGGGATGGGGGGACAAATATAAGCTGCCTAGACTTGTGTCAGGAAAAGCCAGCAGAACTTTGTCCTATGGAGATCTGGTGACGTTTATAAAGCTCATTCCATGGGTTCGGAACGGGCGGCATTCCCAGAACTTGGGAACTTTACATGTCTGCACCATCCCTCAGAGCTTGCAAAAAGCAGACACCCATTTTTAAAGGGCGTTAGAAATGCCGACTTCATGAAACGTGCCCACAAACATCCAGATGAGATTTGGGTGGGAATAAATTTTGATCAGATTGCAAATGCAAGTCCATAACAGCCGAGAGAAACGGGTAGCAAGAGAAACGAGGAATTTAGAGAAGGTGAAACCTGGCAATACAGAATTCCAAACAAGTTTGTTTGTTTGTTAGATTGCTCTCCTGCGCCATCTAGCCCAAAGGCTATTCTGGGTGGTTTTCCACAAATTCCAAACTCCTGCACACGTTGTGGAGTTGCCAGTGCCTGGCAAAGTTACTTTCTATTTTATTTCATGCTATTTTATTTTATTTTATTTTATTTTATTTTATTTTATTTTATTTTATTCTCGAAGGCCTTCGTTGCCAGGATCTGATGGCTGTTATGGGTTTTTTGGGCTGTTTGGCTGTGTTCTGGAAGTTTTTCTTCCTGACGTTTCGCCAGACTCTGTGGCCAGCATCTTCAGAAGGCAAGGAGTTCAGGGAGATAGGAGTCCACCAGCAAGGCCATACCTAACGACCCATACTTAATGGGTGATGGGAAAAATTGCAGAGGAGGGACTTTCATGTACCCTAGGCCACTGTGTCCACCTCACAAACCTATTTAGTCCATTGTCCAACTTATGAGCCTGTTCAGACCAGGGTGATGTGAAATCAAGGTGAACTATAAAATGGAGGACTCACCACTAACTTTCCTCAGATGGACGAACTTGGATGAGTAGTGAAACGTTTCATTCTCTCAAGAAAAGAAGCTCAGTTGCCATGACTCCACTTCCAGATAAACTCACCTGGTTGACTGAGAATCTTCACAGACATATTCTTTAAATGCCTCACTTGAAAGTCCTCTGAAGGTCACTATAACTGAGTGTGGACATGATGGCACAAAAACGCACGCACAATAAGTCCGCTAAACTGGGCAAATGGTGCAGAATGGTGGTGTCTACCTGTTATTTATTTATTTATTTTTATATTTGTATATCGCAATCTAGTTTTCCTCAAACAGGAACTCTGGGCAGTTAACAACAACAACTTATCAGACAACCAAAAACATAATAATAGTAGTAATAAACTAGAAAAAAGTGTATTTATTTGTTTGATATAGTGCCCATTAGTACCATTAGTACCAAAGCACTATTCTGGGCAGTTTAACAGGAGGCTATAACATAAGAGCAGTAAAATTGAAATACTAGCAACATAAACACCAAATGGCTCCAGGGATAATTTCCCCTATAATAATAGAACAGGAGGGATATAGTCAACCAGGGTTGGTACTAAACACCTCCCCGAAAAGCAGTGTTTAAAGTTTCCCCCTAAACGACAAAAGGGAGGGAGACGGGTGTAACTCCTTTGGGAGATGGTTCCATTTGGCGGGTTTTTGGTTCTCCCTCGGGGTGGCTATGCAGAGAAATTTAAGACTGAAGGGGAAGAGATCTGATGGGCTGGGCACACAATATTGGGGAGAGTTGCTCTGAAAAGTCATGTGGTCCCAACAAGCCATGGAGGGCTATATCTGTGCACATCAGCCTAGAACCTGATCCAGGACACAACGGGTACCCAGCAGAGATGAGCTGCAACTCATAGAGTTGGAAGAGACCTCAAGGGCCATCTAGTCCAACCCCTGCCATGCAGGAACCCCATCACAATATTTCCGACAGATGGCCATCCAGCCTCTGCTTAAAGACCTCCAAAGAAGGAGACTCCACCACCCTCCTTTGGGGCAGCATCTTCCACTGCCGAACAGCTCTAACTGTCATGAAGTTCTTCCTCATGTTCAAATGGAATCTCTTTTCCTGTAGTTTGAAACCATTGCCCCGAGTCCTAGTCTCTGAAGCCATGGAAAACAAACCTGTTCCCTCTTGAATATGACATCCTTTCAAATATTTAAATATAGCTATCATAGCTCCTCTCAGCCTTCTTTTTGAAAGGCTAAACATTCCCAGCTCCCCAAGCTGTTTCTCGTAAGACATTTCTTCCAGACCTTCAGCCATCCTGGTAGCCCTCCTCTGCACCCGCTCGAGGTTGTCAACATCCTTTTTAAAAATGAATTGCACAGAACTGGACACAGTACTCCAGGTGGGGTCTGACCAGAGCAAAATAGAGTGGTACTATCACTTCCCTTGATCTAGACACGATGGTTCTGTTGATGCAACCAAGAATCGCATTGATCAAATTTGCTCCCACCAGCCACCGTAGCCTGGCCACCGCATGCTGGGCCCTCTGGGATCTCTGGGCCAGTCTCAAGGGAAGCCCCACACAGAGAGCTTGGTAGTAGTCAATGACAGGACTGCTTTCAAGATCCATGGGGGATACATAGTGTTTGCACTTCTTTGGAATGGTGGTTGTTAGAGATGGGCACGAACCACCAATTTGGTGGTTCGTGCTTGGTACGTTTATCGGCCAAGCAGGTGTTCAGCGCTTGAGGCAGGGCTGAAAAGTTGGGGCACCGTCTCAGAGTCAGCACCCACTGGAGGAGACGGGGCTGGTAAACGGCCTCTCAGCATTCCAGATCCCATCCTCGTCGCCAGTGTGAAAGCGTGGGGTTTAGTGATTTCAGCAAGTGATTTCAGCTCTGTGACATAGTAGGCTGGAGGCAGCTTCTATGGTCACAACTCTTTATTCACGGAGAGAACAAGGCTGGGGACTGGGGAGAGGGAGCTACATTTATAGGAACGAGGACAGGCTAGGAAAAGAGACATTTTGGAGGGAACAATTACAAGCAATCACAAAGCTGCCTTTTGGCGGGAACCAATCGGATTGAGGATCCAAATGCAGCAACTAGAAATAACCAATAGGCCTGTTCCCTTTGGGAACAGGAAGGCAGTGACGTCAACATAAGCAATTACAGATAATAGGAATACAGATCAATACACAACAGCCCCCCACCCCCCAAAAAATGATACGGTACGAACTGCCGGTCCAGCGGTTCGTGCACATCTCTAGTAGTCGCAGTTGGGACCCGTCAAGTTATTTCTGAATTCTGTCAAACATTTTGAGATTTAAGAGATGTTGCGTTCAAAGAGTGGAGAGACAGTGTGGTATAGCAGGGAGAGTGACGGGCTAGGATTCAACATCTGGCACTCCTTGAAAACCCTTTTAGAGTCTGCGCAAATGGAGTGTGACTTGAGAGACATAACTAAGGGTGCTTTTATACGACCTCTAAAACCCGCTGGCAGCCTCCCGAACCGGTGGCCCCTTTGCGTCTGTTGTTGGGAAACGTAAGTAGCGCACCCACAATGGAGTCCTTCGAGAGAAAACTGGATCTGCTATCTGTCTGAGATGCCTCCACTTGGATTCCTGCCTTGAGCAGGGGGTCAGACTTTATAGGTCAGTGGTCCTTAACTTTTGGGGCCCCTGGGACCGGGTTTTGCATCAACGTGAGGCTTTAACTCGGACATGTGTGTGACAGCCACGCGCATACCCATGTCGGTCCCCACCCCACACTGGTTTGGGCCTGACCCAAACAAAAACGGTTGCATGGGGGAAGGAAAAAAATCCCACGTGTGTGTAGGGGAAGGGGGAGAAGCATGCACAGTTGCTGGGACATGGTCCTTACAAGGAAATCTGCTGAATGTGTGGCCCGGCTCCTAACAGCCCAGCTGCCCAGAGTTAGAAAGGGGCTTCCTATAGTCCCCTTCCAACTCCATTCTTCTATGATCCTGTTACTCTCAGGTAGCATCCATTCACATATACCTGTATTCAAGGCTTGGCAACATTCCTCTTTTAGCCCTCTGAATCGCAAAGTTCAATCCCCATGGTCCAAAGTCTGACATCTCTCCATGGAAAGAGAGGCAGCGGAATCACTGTTTGCTTTGCTAGATCGCTATTGATTTTTCACAGTAGACCTTAACAGAGACAATGGCATTTTATCAGGCTTCCTATCCTGTTAATTGCCTTGTGTATAGCTGCAGAAGACATCATCATTCTCAATTTATTTAAAATGCTTTTGATTGCAAATATTTGGCTTACAATTATGTTAATGCACGGATAAGTTAACAGCAAGTATATCTTGTTTGAGCCAATGCAAAGGTGACGGTAATGATTCTCGGGAGTTATTTGATTGTATTCATGATAGGGGAATGTGCCATGATCGGGATGTGTCATCTCCAGGCTTAAAAAAACAGGGTACTTCAATGGGGCACCTCCCTTATGAGGAAAGGCTAAAACATTTGGGCCTCTTTAGTCTGGAAAAAAGGCGCCTGAGGGGGGATATGATTGAGACGTACAAAATAATGCAGGGCATGAGTGTAGTGGATAGAGGGACACTCTTCTCCCTCTCACAAAATACCAGAACTAGGGGACATCCACTCAAATGGAGGGCTGGAAGAGTAAGAACAGACAAAACAAAATATTTTTTCACTCAGCGTGTTGTTAGTCTGTGGAACTCCCTGCCACAGGATGTGGTGATGGCATCTGCCCTGGATGCCTTCAAAAAGGGATTGGACAGATTCCTGGAGGAAACGTCCATCCCAGGTTACAAACCATGATGGAGATGTGTCATCTCCAGGCTTAAAACCAGGGTACTTCAAGGGCCAGATGCAGGGGAGTGGTATCAGGAGACAGAGATCTAGTCCCGTGCGCTCCCAGAAGCATCTGGTGGGGCCACTGTGAGATCCAGGAACCTTGTCCTGATCCAGCATGGCTCTTCTTATGTTCTTAAGATACCCGTCATGGATGGATGGATAGTGTGATGGAAAAGTACTCAAGAAACCTGGGTTTGAATCCCTTGCTCATCCACTGAAACCGCTGGGGAGAACTGGAGAAATCATCCAACAACGATGACAGTAATCTCAGCATTGCAGAGCTGTAAGGGACGCTCTGGATCACCCTGTCCAGCTTCTGTCAAGGAGGCTAGTGGGGAATTGAACTCTCGACATCTGGCTCCACAGGCAAACACCTAAACCCCTGAGCTAGCCAACAGCAATTAGCGATGGACACAATTTAGGAAAAAAAGGCAATTTTTCACGATTCGTAATTCACCAACATTGATGAATGATGAATTTACAAATGTTTCCTGGCGAACCGAAAAACTGCCCGGAGACACACCGAAATCGCAGAGACGCTTCCCCTGACAATCCTCTACAAACTCTGCAAGTTTGGCAAACTTTGGGTTTTGGAGGGCCAAGTTCTGCACCCACAAATCACCCAGGTCTTTTCCTCATATATGCATCAGGCAAGTGGGGTCTGTCCGTGCGGGAAACAGGTGTACCTGTTGAATGGAGCCATGTCAACGGAAGAGGATTTGTTTGGGGGATGTTCTGAAACCACTTGCCATGGCCAGCATCCCCTTTTGGCAGATTTAGGACAGAAACACTTTTAAAAACTGTACTCAAGAGAATGCAAAATGGAGCTATCTTTCTGTTCCTCTTGTTATGGCACAAACTTGCAGAATAGAAAAAAAATTATTAGTGTTAAAATCAGTGCTAAAGGGTATACGAGGTAGGTTACGTCAAGGAAGTGCCAATGTCAGAGGTGTTCCACTCCATAACGAAAGTCCCCAAAAATTCAGGCTTCTGGAACTCTGCATGCCAACTATTGAGGGGCAGGTCTTTTGTGAAGTTAATGGATCTTAACTGCCTAATGAAGACCAAAGAATCCTTCCAGGATGTTGCATTATAACAGGGACAGTGTCTGGTACTAATAATAATAATAATAATAATAATAATAATAATAATAATAATAATAATAATAATAATAATAATAACAACAACAACAACAACAACAACTTTATTTTTATGCTGCCTTTCTCCCCGGAGGGACCCATTTCTCACCCAGCTACTTTAATAACTGCTGCAAAGTTCAAAGGGAAGAGAGAATCTGAGAGCAGAGACAGTGTGAGGAAGGGGAGTGGCCAATTATGTCTTAATCATTGCTGCCCAGAAAGTTCTAATCCATAATGCTGAGAATTATTCTTTTTTAAATCTTAGAATCATAGAATTGGAAGAGACCTCAAGGGCCAACCCCCTGCCATGCGGGGACCCCCATCACAGGATGCCCGACAGATGGCCGTCCAGCCTCTGCTTAAAAACCTCCAAAGAAGGAGACTCCACACACACACCCTTTTGTGGCAGCATATTATTCCATTGCCGAACAGCTCTAACTGTCGGGAAGTTCTTCCTAATGTTCAAATGGAATCACTTTTCCTTTAGTTTGAAACCATTGCCCCGCGTCCTAGTCTCTGAAGTCATGGAAAACAAAGCTAGTCCCTTCTTCAATATGACATCCTTTCAAATGTTTAAACATAGCTATCATATCCCCTCTCAGTCTCAACCCTTCTTTTTGTAAGGCTAAACATTCCCAGCTCCCTAAGCTGCTCCCTGTTAAGACATTTCTTCCAGACCTTCAACCATCCTGGTCGCCCTCCTCTGGACCTGCTCGAGGTTGTCAACATCAGCTTTTAATTGAGGTGAATAGAACTGGACTCAGTACTCCAGGTGCGATCTGACCAGGATGTAGAGAGGTGAATAGTGGGGTGCCCCAGAGTTCAAGGAAATCGCTCTCTTTTCCGTGCTGTGTCACATTCTGCTAACTAGCTTTGTCCCCTTCTAAGACACCAGATACAGGTTGGGGTTTTGGATACCTTCCAGACAAGACAGGCCAAATGCATCTTTTCCAACCAAGAAGGCCTGGAGTTCCATCTGCCTCACTTGCATCCGCAGGATTGGCTCCAAGCATTTAGTAGGACTGTTTTGATCATTCCATTGCTACCTTGAAGCCATTGCTGCCTTCGAACAAGGTGGCAAACCTGTGGCACTCCAGATAACGAAACCCATGGACCCCGATCATTGATCATACAGACTAGGGATTCTTAGGCTGCTTTTACACAACCCCTAAAATCCGATGCAAAGGGCTCGCAGATGTGGAGCTTAAAATTGTTCCCCCCCCAGCTGCGGACTTAAAAAAAATTTAAGTATGGCCACACCCACTTAAGCACACCCCAGCACATTTTACAAGTACCTGTCCTCAAGGAGGTAAAAAATTTTCCGCTGCGGATTTAAATGCCTGGCTCTCCTCCACCTTCTGTTTGTTTGTGAATGCCTGGCTCTCCTCTGTCTTCTGTTTGCTTTTGTTGTCCCACCCGCCTTTAACAGACACACGGGCTTCCAGTCCTCCTACAACTAGCTGCTGCCAACAGCAGGAGGAGGTGAGCCTGCATTTTTTTCTCCCTCCCCTCACCACAGACAGGAGCAATAGAGTGCAGGAGGGTGGGAACACAGGAAGCAGAACAAAACCCCACGATCTCTGGTTGGGGAGGGGGTATCCGAATTTAAGTTGCCAGTGGATTTTAGAGGTCGTGTAAAAGCAGCCTTAGAGTGGAGAGTCAAAAGATATGGGATGTTTCTGGAACAGAAGCGATTAATTTGATCTTATTAACTTGTGGCCTAATTAACTGGCACCAGTTGCACCCAGGGAAGAAAAGGAGGGTTCGCAGCATTCAGGTGGTGGATTTGATGCTCCCAACAATGCATTGTGTTTTCATGGGTGCTGAGGTGTGCTTTGAAAAGACACAGGCTTCCTCTTCAGAAGTCACACACTTGTGAGTCCTATAAGGCATTTCAGCAGGCAGGGAAATGCAGACACACAATTTAAAATACAAAGGATCAAAATCTGTACAATTGAAAAAAAATACATGCAAACAGATTTTAGCCAGTCAGTGAGTTAGTTCAAAGGGGAAGAATGATGCAAAGCTTTGAATTTAAAAAAAAATGAATACAAATTTCAGGGAACTAAAAAGAAAGTTCCTCTCTTTGATTTTCTCAGTATGTCACATGACATATAATTTACTATTTATTGTTTCAATATATTTTTCAAAGCAGGTTCACATGAAACAGATAAAATAAAAGCAGTATTAAAGCATTCAGAAGCATTAAATAAATTCAGAAGAAAGAAAGAAAGAAAGAAAGAAAGAAAGAAAGAAAGAAAGAAAGAAAGAAAGAAAGAAAGGCAAGAAAAGAAAAAAGAAGGGAGCTGACAAGCATTTCTGAAGACTGTAGAATGGCACCTTTCCTGGTAGCCTGATATTTCCGTGTTGATTGTTCATGGAGATGAGGCCGAGGTAAGTTGGCATTGGGATGGCTTGGTTGGAAGACATCACATGCCATTGCTGCCTGTGGTGTGTTTACCCTGGAGAGCATTGCCAGCCTCTCTGCCTTCCCGAATGCATGTCGGAAACCAGCCAAAAGGAAGTGCCTACGGAACGGCAGGTTTTGACGAGTCAAATTCCCATTCCAGTGGGAACGATAATGACGCTGAAGCACAACAGTTTGGGGCACACACAAGGGTGTCAACAGATCTAGAGAAAGGAGTGTGCCACAAATTCAGCCATCGGCGCTCACCGTTGTTGCCAGAAAACAATCTAGCAGAGAACGTATGGGAACGGTACCCTGTCTAGTGTGCCGATTCTGAACCTTGAACCTTGATTTTCCTAGAATCATCGATTAATGAAGTCAGGAGGGGCCTACAAGGCCACTGAGTCCAATTCCCTGCTCATGGCAGGAATCCAACTCTAGAGATACCTGCCGGGTGGTTGTATCGATTCCTCTGGCATTCCTCCAGTGCTGGAATGCTGGCCAACTTTCGAGGTAACTGGCTCCATTATTGGACGGTTCTAACAGTTAAGACGTTTTTTCCTGATGTGCAGCCTAAATCTAGCTTTCCGTTGCTTGAGCCCACAATTATACCTTCTGGGTTGATCAAGAACAGATTCTGCACCTCTTCTGTAGGACAGCCTTTCGAATACAGTAACCCCCCCCCCCCGCCGATCGCAGGGGTTAGGGACCCACCCCACCCATGATGCACGAAAATCCGCGATATGTGGAAGCGGGTGGGGTGGGGGCGGGGGGCGATTGCACGGTGCGCCGGAGGCGACAGGGGGATCTTACCTCCCACCACCACCTGCCTGCGTGGCCCCGAGGCTTCTCGGGGGTGCGTGGGAGGGCCGCGCGGAGCAACCGGATCACCCACCGCCGCCCGCCCGTGTGGCCCTGAGGCTTCTCGGGGGTGCGTGGGAGGGCCGCGCGGAGCGACCGGATTACCCACCGCTGCCCGCCCGTGCAGCCCTGAGGCTTCTCGGGGGTGCGTGGGAGGGCGTCGCGGAGCAACCCGGCCGCCGCCCCTGCCACACACACCCCCACGGTTACAGTACTGTGGTCCCGTGATGTAGTGGGACCGCAATACCGGAACCGTGAAATGGCGGGGGGTCACTGTATTTGAAAATTGCTCTCCTATTTCCCCACTGTCATCTTTGCTCCAGGATCAACTTGGCTGGTTCTTTCTCTCCTTTTCACAGGGTTTGCAGCCACCCCTGATCACCTTCCCTTGCCTTGCTCTAAAATTGCTCCAGTTTGCCGCTATCCTTCTTCAGGTGTGATGTCCAGAGCAAACCTTCATTCGTTGTTTATTTATTTTTCGGAAAGACAGAAAAACAACAAGTGAAGCCAAGGTTTCTCTCATGGTGCAGCAAACATAGGTTTTGAATACTGCCAGGGGGTACCGTGAATTCGGTGTGTGTGTGTGTGTGTGTGTGTGTGTGTAAAATTAGAAGGCCAGGTGAAAACATTGTCCACTCCTTCACAATTGTCCCCTTTTCATTAAACATTCCCTGTTGACTGATGCTCTAAATCTGCTTTTAATAATGCTTTACCAAAAATGTAAATATTATGTTATTGATTCTTTTAAAAAATGAATAATTTCCTCTTTTTAGCTTTTACTGTGGGTTTTTAATGACGTAAGCTGCCTTGGGCCATTTTTAAAGAGAAAAGTGAGGTAAAAATATTTTAAGTAAGTAAGTAAGTAAGTAAGTAAGTAAGTAAGTAAGTAAGTAAGTAAAAGTAAGTAAGTAAGTAAGTAAGTAAGTAAAAGTAAGTAAGTAAGTAAGTAAGTAAAAGTAAGTAAGTAAGTAAAAGTAAGTAAGTAAGTAAGTAAGTAAGTAAGTAAGGCGGTTACTTCACGTCCTTCTTTGTTCTGTGACTAGTTTTGTACCATAATATCATTGGTCATGATCACGTGGTTTTGTCCCTGTTTCAGTGTTCCTGTGGTCATGATAACTTGTCTCGTGACAAGTGTTACCTCACGGTCTTGTACCGTGATAAATATTGAATTTGTCTAGCTTCCTTTTTTTTCTCCTTTTTTTTTGAGCTTAAAAAATTCTTTTTCGATATTTTGCTTCTGAAAAGTCAAAATAAAAAAATACCCAGACACAGTTTTCTGTGAGAAACGAATGTTTTGTTGCGTGACTGTCGTTACTACACGGTGTCTTGTCTCGAAACAGAAAGCGGGAACAAAGGGTGACAAGGGAAAACCCTGCCCCAGCGCCAGGGACAGGACTGTCGCGCTTAGCACCCATTCCGGGGGTCCTGGTCGAGACAAACTTCAGTAGTTGCACAACGGATGTGAAGTAACATTTTTGTACCACTCCTAAGAGCAACACTAACAGAGACAAAGCGGACGTGAAGTACCCGCCTAAGTAAGTGTGAGAGAGATTGCTGGAAAGCTCTCTGTGGTGTGATCAGCTGCACAACCAGTCTTGTAACTGGAGAGGAAAGTTGGGTGAGGTGTTTCCTTGATTTTCCTTCTGCTTCAGCTATACACAGCAGTTTACAGGTCCAAGTATTCTACCTGGTCCCATTCTGTGGGCAGCAGTGATGCCTCAGCATGGCGTCCTGTACCATCATGTGCCAGTCTCCAGGACAGTCGGGGGATTGGGGCCTTTGACTAAACCAGTGGTTCCCAACCTTTTTTGAGTTATGCCCGCATGATCCTGTGTTTTTTATAATGGCCCAGTAACCCCCACCATCGTCACCGTTCTCACCACAGCGACACCAGCGGTGCATCTGCTGCTCGCCCATCGACTTCCCCTGCCACCGATGCCAACCGGCACCACTTCAAAACTGGGGAGGGAACAGGCTGGGGGAGCCGAAAGGCGGGCAGAAGGGAAGGCAGGGCACTGCCAAGATGGACCTGAGGGCAGAATGACATCATGGTGCCCCCAGGGAAGGGGCAGAACCTTCATACAGAGAATGCCCCGCTGAGAAACTGGCATGCAGCTTTCCTTCCAAACGTTGCTGAAGAGGAAGGCTGTTTGTTTGAGTGCCCCGGGGCGAAGGGGAGGGTTGTTGCGCTTGGATTTTGGATCTTCTTGTCCTTTTACCTTCCCTCCTTTAGGCTCTTCGACAGTGACATGTCCTAATAAAAAATCTTTTTGAATGTCGTTGGGGTGAAAACCAAAGCGACGCGGTTGTTGGAGTCTCTTACCAACCGCCCAATGGAACAGAGGATGTGGTTGAAACTTTTGAAAAGCCAATTGCAAGGATGTCCAAGAGACACAATGTTGTGATGAGAGATTTGCTCCAACGCTGGAGGCCTTCAAGAAAAATCTAGACCACCACCTGGCAGATAGCCGATGATTTGTATTCCTGCCTTAAGCAGCCGGGGTGGTGGTGGTGGCAGTTGGACTCAATGGCTTTAGAAGCCCCTTCCAACTTCATGGTTCTATGATTCCACTGTTCGTTCATTCGTTTGTTCTCTTTCTTTCTTTCTTTTTGTAAAAAATAGTCCTGGTGATCCCTTCTTAGAAACTAGAGGCCCAACAGGCCCTGTTTCTAATACATACACATATGCACCAGCTTGACTATCCCGTTCCAAAATGTCAAGGAAGACAATATTTGACAAGGACTACACACTAGTGGCTCAGTGGGCTAGAGCACTGAAACGGTCGGCTGCAAAGTCGGCAGCTCAGCACTTCGAATCCCGGGTGTCACACAGCAAAGTAAGCTCCTGCTGTTAACCCCAGCTCCTGCCAGCTCCTTCAACCTAGTTTGAAATCATGTAAAGCTCAGTGGTTCGAATCCCGGGTGCCACACAGTGGAGCGAGCTCCCGCTGATGACCCCAGCTCCTGCCTACCTAGCACTTCAAAAGCATGTAAATGCAAGTAGATAAATAGGTACTTGGACTTGCACAACACTTGCTCTTCGGCTTGAATACAGAGATAAGCACCGCCCCTAGAGTCGGACATGACTAGCACGCATGCGCGGGCGGAACCTTTGCCTTTTAAAATGCAAATAGATAAATAGGTACCACCGTAAAAAGCGGGAAGGTAAACAGTGTTCAGTGCGCAGAAATGCATTCAGCCGTGCCGGCCACATGGCCACAGACTTGCACAACACTGGTTCTTTGGCTTGGGAACGGAGATGAGCAGCGCCCCCTAGAGTCGGACACGTCTAGCATGCATGTGCGGGGGGAACCTTGACCTTACACACATGTAAGGAGACTCCTGACCCCCGTGAAACACTTTGCAACTCAGTTGGAGGTCATGCCCCACAGACTGGGAAATGCTAGATTAAATATGTCTGTGAAGTAGAGATGGGCATGACTCAAAAAATGTGTTTCATTTTTCGTTTGGTTGTTTGGGGCTCCGTTTCGGTTCGTTTTTGTTTTTCGTTTTGTTTTTGAAATTTTTTTCGTTTCGTTTTCGGTTCGTAATGAAATGAAAAAATGAAAACGAAAACGAAAAATTGCTGTTTCGTTAGCATTCTTTTCAGTTCAATGGATTTGCCGCAACGAAAACGAAAAACACGGCAAAATTGGTCGTTTCGTTACCGTTTCCGTTTCGGTTTTTGAAAAATTTTTGTTTTCATTTTCGTTACGAAATGAAACAAAAAAACAAAAACAAAAACGAAAATTTCGCTGAGTCGTGCCCATCTCTACTGTGAAGATTCTCAGTCATCCAGGTGAGTTTATCTGGAAGTTGAGTCATGGCTACTGGACTTCTTTTTTTGAGAGAGAGATAGAAACGTTTCGCTGTTCATCCAAACAGCTTTATCGGTCTGAATACAGCTAGTGCAAGTCCTTCATCTTATAGTCAGCTTTGACCTCTTGTCACCCTGGTCTGAATTAGGCTCATAAGATGAACAGTGGCCTAAATAGGCTCGTTAGGGAGACAATAGTATCCTTAGCCTTAAGGTGAACAATGGCCAAATAAGGTGCCGAAACCTATGAAGAATGGGTCGTTAGCTATGGCCTTGGTGGTGAAGGCTTTTTGATTTGCCTGGGGACTTTGGAAAGCACAGCCTGATAAGTAGCAGATAGACTATGCCGGAGCCCACCACCTCTGTTGAGGGAGGGGTTTTCAATGCTCACATGAATGGCCTCCCTTACTCCTCTTTCCTTAGATTAAATGCAATAGCCCTGTCTTTCCCCTCTGTCACATAGCTACCAGTAAACAAATAAATAAAAATAGTCCAAATGCTGAAAAAGGCACCTCCATCTCAGAGGCTTCCCCTCCACGGTTTGAAAAAGAACATGCCAAATATTTAGTGGTCATCCTCCCACTTTACTTTCCTCACATACATTATTTATTTCCTTCTAAATGCTTGTGCCCTGCCTTTCCAGTAAAATTTCCAAGGTGACTTACAGTAAACACTGTGCAAATTCCTCAAAATGTTTGAAGAACAATCGATAAAGCATCAGAGGATTAAAAAAGCACCGCAGACGCCCAACAGAAATGCAGAGAAAAAGAGCAGCTACACCCAAGCCAGTGGCTGACCATAAAAAGCTTGCTTAAATAAACGCCTAAGTACATGGGGCCATGTGGACATCCTATAAGTTCAGGGCAAACTTGTTCTGAAAAATTATCCCCATTTAACCAAAAGGGTATTGTTTGTTTTCATACACACATATTGCCCAGGCACCAGCCTGCACCGGGGAAAGTTTGCTCTGGATCCCAATTCCAGAAGTGAGAATCCAAAAAGGCAAACTTTTGCTTAGTAAGTTTGGGGACACAGAAGGATTTTGTTAAGGGGGACAGGATAAAAGTCAATTTCAAAAACTCATTAGCCATAAAACACTGGGTACATATTATAGAGAGGATGGAACAGCAACGTGATATCCCTAAATAGGAATATTCTCCATTGTGGTGGTTCCCTATCACCCCTAAACATATATGGCATAATTTTAACTGATACGTAAAACCCAATATGACCAGCATGGGACAAGTAACATCAAGGCAGGGGTGAATAATGAAACCTACAAAGATAACAAGTTTAACCCAAGCCAATGGCAGGGGGAAGGTAATCAGATGAACTGCATTGTGTTTCACCCACTCTTGTTTGCTTTGTTGTTTTTCAGTCATTCATTCGCGTCCGACTCTTCGTGACCGCATGGACCAGAGCACGCCAGGCCCATCTGTCTTCCACTGCCTCCTGGAGTTTGGCCAAATCCATGTTGGTTGCATCGATGACACCGTCCAACCATCTCATTCTCTGCCATCCCCTTTTCCTTTGGCATTCAATCTTTCCCAACATCAGGGACTTTTCCAAGGACTCCTCTCTCCTCTTGAGGTGGCCAAAGTATTGGAGCCTCAGCTTCAAAATCTGTCCTTCCAGTGAACATTCGGGGTTGATTTCTTTCAAGATGGATAGGTTTGATCTCCTTGCAGTCCAGGGGACTCTCAAGACTCTCCTCCAGCACCACAGCTCAAAAGCATCAATTCTGCGGCAATCAGCCTTCTTTATAGTCCAGCTCTCACTTCCATACATCACTACTGGAAAAACCATAGCTTTGACTATCCGGACCTTTGTCAGCAAAGTGATGTCTCTGCTGTTTAAGATGCTGCCTAGGTTTGCCATTGTTTTCCTCCCAAGAAGCAGGCGTCTTTTAATTTCATTGCTGCAGTCGCCATCTGCAGTGATCAAGGAGCCCAAGAAAATAAACTCGGTCATTGCCTCCATTTCTTCCCCTTCTATTTGCCAGGAGGTGATGGGACCGGTGGCCATGATCTTAGTTTTTTCGATGTTGAGCTTCAGCCCATTTTTTTCACTGTTTTCTTTCACCCTCCTTAAGAGGTTCTTTAATTCCTCCTCACTTTCTGCTATCAGAGTAATATCATCTGCATATCTTAGGCTGTTGATATTTCTTCTGGCAATCTTAATTCCGGCTTGTGATTCATCCAGTCCTGCCTTTCACATGATGTACTCTGCATATAAGTTAAAAAGGCAAGTTGGCAGTATACAGCTCTCCAATATATACCCCATCAATGGATCTCTGCCTTGTCGTGGTGAAGGGTGTTGAGCAACTCAGAGAAGCTATGAGCGATCGCATAGGTCAGGCACGCCCAAAGTCAGGCCCAGGGGCCAAATGTGGCCCGTTTTCAAATTTTGAGTGGCCCGTGGCCTCTTCTGCCCATTGGCTCATCCTGTCACTCATCCCCACCAGCTGGCTCCTCCCCATACTGGATGGGGACATCAGCTTGCAGTTTTATGGTTTGCCTGCCCTCCCTGCCTCTGTCCATCCCCCCAGCCACCTGCCTAGCCTACTGTTGCTGCAGCATCCTCCCTGCCTCCTTGCATGTCCTAGAGACTTGTTCAAAGTCTGGCCCAATGTGGCTGAATGGTCGGCCCCCACACATTTTCACCTCACCAAATCTGGTCTTTCTTGAAAAAAGTTTGGACACTGCTGCCATAGGTCATAGTGGAGAATTTGGCTAAATGTGGTCCACCTGGGGTAGGAACTGGGAAGCTACTCCAGTATCCCTGCCAAGAAAACCCCAAGAACAGAAACAAAAGGCTTGTTTACTTTAGAACCATGGGCGTTTATACACGACCCCTAAGCTCCGCGGCAAATGGCTGCAAGCTCCGGAGCTTAAAAATGTTTCCCCACCAGCTCCGGAGTTTGCAGACAATTAAGTGCGACCCCGCCCACTTTAGCGCGACCCAGCGCACTTTTCTTGTACCTTCTCTTTGGAGGTGAAAAATCTTTGATGCGGTGCAACGATAGTGAGTGCGGGGCTCTCCTAGCTTCTGTTTGCTGCTTTTTGGCTCCCGCCCCTTTAAGAGATACTTTTACAAAGACGAGAGGCAGAACGAGGTGAGCAGCATTCTTTTCTTTCTTTTTTTCTCCCTCCCCTCACGCAGCCAGCAGCCAGGGGTGCGGAGGGGGTGGGAACGCAGGAACAGTGACAAACCCCTAAGATCTCTGGTCCTAATTTAAGTGGCCAGCGGATCTTAGGGGTCATGTAAAAAGGCCCCGAGTTTGCTCGGTGTCCACTTCAATCTCTCTTCCTTGACACCATTGCTCCTTCCTCCTTCCTCCTTAGCTAGAGGACAGCAGTCAGTCAGAAGGGGAAGGTTTCTGTGCAAACACCAGGAAATGCACAATTATTCTCCCCACACACCTCCCGCAAAAAGGGCAAGGGTCTTTTTTTTGTATCCCTTTTAACAAGAAAAGAATGAACACCAACTAGATAGAGGTGAGAACAGATAATTTAATTGGTGTCCTTTACACGCCTAGATTCTAGAGATGGGCACGACTCAAAAAATGGTGTTTGTTTGTCGTTTGTCGTTTAGGGGGTCCGTTTTGGTTCGTTTTCGTTTTTCGTGAATTTTTTGCAAAAAAATTGTTTTCGTTTCGTTACGTAACGAAACAAAAAAATGAAAACGAAAATGAAAAATTGCTGTTTCGTTAGCATTCATTACAGTTCAATGTATTTGCCACAACGAAAACGAAACGCACGACAAAATTTCTGTTGTTTCGGTTCATTTCGTTTCATTTTGGAGACAAAATTCGTTTTTCATTTCGTTACGTAACGAAACAAAAAAATGAAAACGAAAACGAAAAATTGCTGTTTCGTTAGCATTCATTACAGTTCAATGTATTTGCCACAACGAAAACGAAACGCACGACAAAATTTCTGTTGTTTCGGTTCATTTCGTTTCATTTTGGAGACAAAATTCGTTTTTCATTTCGTTACGTAACGAAACGAAAAAATGAAAACGAAAACGAAAAATTGCTCATTTCGTGCCCATCTCTAGTAGATTCCATGATAGCTTCGATCATGTCTTCCTAACATGGATGCTAGCTTTAGAGGCTTCTGTACATAAGTTGAGTTATCACCACTGTCAGCATTATCCCTAAAGAGGTTATACAAAACCAAAAAGCCAAACCTTTCTTTTTAGTTTCTGCATAACTACCAGTCTCTAGATTGAACCGAATATAGCTGTTGTGAGTTTTTCAGGCTGTTTGGCTGAGTTCTGGAAGTTTTCCTTCTTGATGTTTTGCCAGTCTATGTGGCCGGCACTCTATACCCCAGAGCACAGACAGAACTCCTAGTTCCCTGAGCTCCTTGCCCTCTGAAAATACCAACCACGCAGTCTGGTGAAACATCAGGAAGAAAAACTTCCATAACATGGCCAAACAGCCCGAAAAACTCACAACAGCTATGGGCGTTTATACACGACCCCTAAACTCCGGGGCAAATGGCTCCCAGCTCCGGAGCTTAAAAATGTTTCGCCACCAGCTCCGGAGTTTACAGGAAATTAAGTGCGGCCACGCCCACTTTAGCGCGTCCCAGCGCACCTTTCAGGTACCTGCTCTTCCAGGGTGAAAATTG
Source organism: Phrynocephalus guinanensis (assembly GCA_037367245.1). Lineage (NCBI taxonomy): Eukaryota > Metazoa > Chordata > Lepidosauria > Squamata > Agamidae > Phrynocephalus > Phrynocephalus guinanensis. Next base: position 138,581,611 of record CM074735.1, read on the forward strand.
CTTGATGCGGTGTAACGATAGTGAGCGCGGGGCTCTCCTCGCTTTTGTTTGTTGTTGTTTTGGCTCCCGCCCCTTTAAGAGCTACTTTACAGAGACAGGAATGTTGCTGCGGCAAGAACGGAGGCAGAACGGAGGTGAGCCACGATCTTTTCTTCCTTTTTTTTCTCCCTCCCCTCACGCAGCCAGCAGCCAGGGTGGGGACACAGGAAGAGCGACAAGCCCCTAAGATCTCTGGTCCGAATTTAAGTGGCCAGCGGATCTTATGGGTCGTGTAAAAGCGCCCTATCAGATCCCAGTCATGAAAACCTTTGAGAATACATTGAACTGATTATGTTTGTTCAACGGTCACAGGCTCTGCACAGGGCCACTATACTCTGCCAGCGTAGACACGCTGATATCTTTTAAAAGGCCACCGTGGAAAAAATCTTGAGATGTGTCCTGGGCTTTTCTCCTCAACAGAAAGAACTGGGAGCAAGTGGGCGGTGGTGGTGTGTGTGGAATTTTACTACTGCTAGCATCACGTTGCACATTCTGGCCCCTGGCTGCCGAAACAGATGCTTAGTTAGGAACTGTAACAAGTAGAAATGGGCACGAATAAAAAAATGGCATTTCGTTTGTCGTTTGTTGTTTGGAGGGTCCGTTTCGGTTCGTTTCCGTTTTTCGTGAATTTTTGCAAAAAATTCGTTTTCATTTTCATTCGTTTTGTTACCATTTCGTTACCATTTATTTCAATTTTTTGTGATTTTTTTAGGATTTTAAGCAATTCGCTCATATTGCAGTAACAGAAATGAAACACACGACAAAATTTCCGGTGTTTCTGTTCGTTTCGCTTCATTTTACAGACAAAATTCATTTGTCATTTCATTAGCTAACGAAACAAAAAAACAAAAACGGAAACAAACAATTGTTCGTTTCGTGACAATCTCTAGTAACAAGTAGCAGAGATGGGTAGTAGGTGCCTCTTCCTCTCTGGTTTTAGGTGCATCTTATTAATGGAATCTGGCTCTCTTTAGCGCTTGGTCAGCTGTCGGTCTCCACTGCTGTTGCAGCCGAGTTCCGTTCCTCCAGAGAAATTTCAGAGAAGTGGAGGGTTTATATAAGTTCACCCTGTCTGTCTTTGCTCTCCCAAAGAGGGGTCCAGTTCCTCAGCCTGCAAAGCCACACCAAACAAGGTCAGCCTTCTCTTGCGCATCTAATCTAATTCAACTCAATCTCTTGTTTCTTCAGTAAACACATGGATCCTGTCTGATTGCCGAGAGCGTGGCAAATAACAAGCATCCCAAGCAAATAATCAACTCCGTTCACAAGCATGTGGATAAAGCCATTTTAAAAGTCAGCCGTATCAAAACAGCATTATATTAAGTGCAATGAACATGGACTCAAATGTCTGAGCCTCGTGGCGCAGTGGTTAAATGCCTGTAACTGCAGGTAAAACTGTGCTCACGCCCTGGGGTTCAATCCCAGGTAGCCGGCTCAAGGTTCACTCAGCCTTCCATCCTTCCGAGGTCGGTAAAATGAGTACCTAGCTTGCGGGGTGGGGGACGCAATGTGTAGCCTGCATCCTGTAATTAAAAACTGTAAATCTCCCAGAGATTACTTGAAGTGGTATGGGGTGGTATATAAGCAGAGCGAACACTTCAAATGTTGCTTTTTGGGGAGGTAGAATAGTGCTTTTCAAATATAGTACTTGAAAGGTAATCCTACAGCAGATGGGCAGGATCTGTTCTCGATCATCCCAGAGTGGAGGACTTCTTTTTCTTTCTTTCTTTTCTTTTCTTTCTTTCTTTCTTTCTTTCTTTCTTTCTTTCTTTCTTTCTTTCTTTCTTTCTTTCTTTCTTTCTTTCTTTCTTTCTTTCTTTCTTTCTTTCTTTTTGAAAACAGACCCAAGGCAGCTTACATCTTTAAAAGTCAGTATTTAAAGCTGACACAGTAAGTTAAAAAGCAACAACACTAAAACGGATCAAACAAACACCACACTAGACCACAATAAAGAAAAGCAACGCCGAAAACACATTCAAAGGAGAAAGGTGCAAACATCCATTTTGAACAACCCACTTGGCAGCCATTCACTCAAGGAAAGCCTGCCTTGAAAAGAAAGGTCATGGCCTGATTGCGGAAGGACAGCAAAGATGGGGCCAGCCGGGCCTCCAGTGGGAGGGAGTTCCAAAGTCTGGGAGCAACAATAGGGAAGGGCATGTCTCGTATCCCCATCAGATGCACCTAGGAAGGTGATGGGAGCAAGAGGAAGGTCTCCCTTGATGATCTTCACACTCGATCAGGCTCATAAAGGGGAATGTGATCTTTGAGATAACTTGGATCCAAACTGTTTAGGGCTCTCCAGCTTAGAACCTGCACTCCAAATTGAGCCTAGAAACAAACTGGCAGTCAGTGGGGCTGCAATAATAAGAGCCCCCTGGCGCAGTGGTTAAATGCCTGTCCTGCAGGTAAAACTGTGCTCACGACCTGGGGTTCAATCCCAGGTAGCAGGCTCAAGGTTCACTCAGCCTCCCATCCTTCCGAGGTCGGTAAAATCAGGACCCAGCTTACGGGGGGCAGGGGTGGTGGAATGTGTAGCCTGTAGAGATGGGCACAAAACAGAAAAATGGTGTTTCGGTTTTTCGTTTTTCGTTGAGAGGTCTGTTTCGGTTCGTTTCCGTTTTTCGGGAATTTTTTGAAAAATTTTGTTACCGTTTTTCGTTTTTTTCATTTGTAGTTTCTACCCACTTTTGGCGCAATTTTTAAAGCATTTCCGTGCGCAGGCATCCCCCAACGCCCCAGACCGGAGAGAAAACACTAAAAAAAATGGATGCTGGCAGAGACACAGTATAGACTAGGTATGCAGGGAGGCTGCAAAGGCAGCGGCAGGTGTTGCCCAGGGTGCAAGGCAGCCGCAGAGTGACTGCACTGCGGGGCAAGGGAGGGTACTCACTGAGAGGTACGTAACACGCACGCACACAGGGAGGCTGCAGGACTGAAGCTAGAGTCGCAGCAGAGACAGCAATCCCACCCTAACTCCCACCAAAGACTGCAAGGAGGATGGGGGCTGCCAGAGCTTTTTATGCCGTCTGTGGCTGCCAGACCTGCCCTCCCTGTCTGCAACCTGGGCATGCTATTGGTTGAATATGATCCCACATCACATGGCTTGCCTCCATTTTGTGGCTGGTGGTGACATCCATTTTAAGGGGAAAAGAAAAATACATTGCGATGGGAGAAGACAAAAACAAACGTTTTAAGGACCTCAACCCCCCGGTAGGTATTAAGACAATATAAATAATTATTGCTGTGTTTTTATGGATGTCCAGGGCGTTTTTTAACATTTAAAACAGCGCATTTCATTGTGCGTTGCCATTAACGGAAACGAAACGTAATGACCACAATTTTCACGGTTCTGTTCGTTTCGTTGCATTTTCATCACAATTTTCGTTTGTCGTTTCGTTGCGTAACGGAAACGACAAACGGTAACGGAAATGAAAAAATGTTCGTTCCGTCCCCATCTCTAGTAGCCTGCATACTGTAATTAAGAACTGTAATCTGCCCAGAGACCACTTGAAGTGGTATGGGGTGGTATATAACAGAACACTTTTTTGCTTTGCTTTATATGATCCCTCTGTCCAGCCCTAGTTAACAATCGGGCTGCAGCATTTTGGACCTGGGATGGGCACAAAACGGAAACATTATGTTTCGTTTCCTTTCCTCCCCCCCAACAACATTTTTTTCTGTTTCGTTTCATACGCTTTTGGGGGGGGGATTCATACAAAACAAACCACTAATGAAGTGTTTTGTGGGGGGTGGGCTGGAGAGTGGTGGAGAGATGAAAAGGTTTTTTTTTTTTAAATCCCTGGGCTTTTTTTCAAATCTTTTTCCCTCCCCCCCCAAGCCCCGCCTGCCACCCTAGCACCGATCAGCTGGTGCGGGCTTGGGGAAGGGGGAAAAGGTTTTTTTTTTAAAGCCTGGAGCTTTTTGAAAAACCCGTTTCCCTCGCCCAAGCGGCCTACAGACAGAACAAAATGGTTCGTTTCCACAAAAAACACCATTTCATTTAGTCTGTAACAAAATGCTGCTTCCTCATGTTGTTTCATTTCATTTCATTTTGTTAAGTAATGACACAACGAAACAGCATTTCATTTTTCGTTTTGTGTCCATCCCAATTTTGGACCCATAATAGTCTCCTGACACTTTCCAGAGGCAGCCCCACATAGAAAGCATTACAGTAATCCATCCAGGATGTAACTAAGGCCCTTTGTACACGACCCCTAAACTCCGCGGCAAATGGCTCCCAGCTCCGGAGCTTAAAATTGTTTCCCCACCAGCTCCGGAGTTTACAGATAATTAAGTGCGACCACGCCCACCTAAGCGCGTCCCAGCGCACTTTTCAGGTACCTGCTCTCTGGAGGTGAAAATTCCTTATGCGGATATAACAGTAGTGACTGCCGGGCTCTCCTTGCTTCTGTTTCTTCTTTTTTTGCCCCCCGCCCCTTTAAGAGATCTGAATGCAGTGCCGGGACGGCAGAACGGAGGTGAGCGGCATTCTTTTCTTCCTTTTTTTCTCCCTCCCCTCACGCAGCCAGCAGCCAGGAGGGCGGAGGGGGTGGGAACGCAGGAACAGCGACAAACCCCTAAGATCTCTGGTCTGAATTTAAGTGGCCAGCGGATCTTAGGGGTCGTGTGAAAAGGCCCTAAGACAAGTTTCACTGTGGCAGGATGAGACTTCTCTGGTGCACTAACTGTACAAATGCATTCCTGTAATCTACAACTAGAGCAGGTCCACTGAATCCACTTTGTAAGTTAAAACTCCATCCCTGGAACAAAGCAGAATAAATCAAGCCTTTGGGAGTGTGAAAAAGGGTACCAAAGCCACAGAAAAGAAAACTGCACCCCTGGAAGTGGATAGAGGGACGCTGTTCTCCCTCTCTCAAAATACCAGAACTAGGGGACATCCATTCAAATTGAGGGCTGGGAGAGGGAGAACAGACAAAAGAAAATATTTTTTCACCCAGCATGTTGTTAGTCTGTGGAACTCCCTGCCACAGGAGGTGGTGATGGCATCCGACCTGGACGCCTTCGAAAGGGGATTGGACAGATTCCTGGAGGAAAAGTCCATCTCAGGTTCCAAACCATGATGGAGATGTGCAATTTCCAGGCTTAAAACCGGGGCACTTTAAGGGCCAGATGCAGGGGAGTGGTATCAGGAGACAGATATCTAGTCTCGTGCACTCCCAGAGGCACCTGGTAGAGCCACTGTGAGATACAGGAAGCTGGACTCGATAGGCCCTTGGCCTGATCCAGCAGGGCTCTGCTTATGTTCTTATGTTCTCATTAGAAACAAATTCAGAGGAATGTTGTTCTTAAATGGTTAAAGAGAAAGGGCGCTGGGGAACTTGAAGCTATTCTGCTCTTCTGTACTTCTAGCTAGAGGAATTTAACCCAAATTCAAAATTCCGCAGCAGGTTCCTCACCCACCGTGGTCCCTGAATGGAAAAATCAGGGTTCTTGGAGATTTTGGAGAGGAACCTGTCTGATTCCTGAGGAAACAAACAGGGCCTTCTTAGTGGTAGCAGCCATGGTTCAGAACTCCCTCTCTCAAAGTGCCCACTGATGGACCTCAGGCTGCAATTCCTCCCCACCCTTCAAGGAGCTCAGCCAAGCTGTTCTTCATCTGCCCAATTTCTTCCTGTTTTTCTTAGACTGGAAGGAATCAGATACATGTTCCATCTTTCTTTTTAAATGAAATAAAATAAAGTTTCTTCACTTTTACAGCCAGGTTCCCAGCTCTTAATGGGACAAGGATGCCAAAGTTATCACCTGCCACTCTTCCAAAGAAGAGTGCTTTTCTGAGGTCTGAGCAATGTCTCAAAATGCTCCTTATTTTTAAACTACAAGTCTTAGGTTCCCTTGATTCTGGGAGTTATAGGATTTTTTTAAAAATCCCAGTTTGTGAGGTTGAACTACACGGCACTCCCCTTGTCTGAAAGTGAGTGATTGGACAGGCCCAAAGTTTGTAGTAGAACTTGGAAGTTGTATTGTCAAGGACGGCAACTCCCAGAATGTCACAGCCGGATTGGACATCTTGGGAATTGTAGTACAAGAACATTCCTCTTCAGATCTGTGCTTCATAGCTAAGTCAATGGGGGTAGGTTGGACCAGAACAGGCCCATTGTATCCTTGGGGTGTGGTTTCGATTTTTGGGAGCTGACTCCTGTTCCTTGTTCCTCCCCCCCACACCCCCGCTTTTAATTTATTTATTTATTTATTTATTTATTTATTTATTTATTTATTTATTGCAATTATATCCCGCCCAACATACAATAGACAAATTCAATAGACTGTAAATACAATAGTGAACAGGACAAATTAAAACCACTTCTAGCGCCCTAACTATGCTAGCGAAAAGGCTCAATAGCTGCACAACTAGCTTTCTAGAATAGACAAAGGTGGCAAATGATGGGGGGGGGAAGCAACTGCATAAATTAAACATGGTCACCAAAGACGTCTCGAAAGAGCAAGGTTTTAACTCAGTTGGTGCACCTTAAAGACAACTCTAATACTTGTTGCTCTTGAGTTATGTTAGCAAAAGGAAGAATTAGAGGTGGGCACAAACTGCGGTTCGTCGGTTCGTCCTAGTTCGTTTAACAGCCATGCAGGTGTTTCAGAGCCCTGTCCCCTCTGGCAGGCACCAATTGAGAGCCAGCACCGGGAGGAGATGGGGTGAGGTACTGCCTCCCAGTGGGTGCCCACTGGAGGAGGCAGGGCTGGGAAGCACAAAACACCTGTTTGACTAATAAGCGAATCAGCACGAAACACCGAACTTATTTATTTACTTATAAGTTTATATGTCGCACCAATTTTCCCAAAAGAACTTTGGGCGGTTTACAAACAGGGCAACAAAAGCCAGTAAAACCATCACAATTCAACTCAAATAATACATAACAAAGAGAGGGGAGAAAATATAATAATAAAAGAGTCCAGCAAGAGGCATAACAAATATTAACAAAAACAACAAATCGCAAAAGGGCACAAACCAAACGTTAGCAATTACCATAAGCTTCCTGGAACAGCCAAGTTTTCAGTGATTTCTGAAGGCTGTGAGGAATAGAGCCAGGCGCATCTCCCAGGGAAGTTTGTTCCATATGGACGGGCCTACCACTGAGAAGGCCCGATTATGGGTCATAACCTTACGGGCCTTCCTGGGGGTGCCCACCTGAAGCAAGAAGGCCGATGAGGCTCTGGTGGGTCTGGCCAGCTCTGACATTTGGGTTATATGCTCTGTCAGATAGTCAGGTCACAAACCATGGAGGGTTTTGGAAACCAAAACCAACACCTTGAACCTTATTCGGGAGGCAACGGGCAACCAGTGCAGGCGAGCCAGGATTGGGGTGATGCGGTCAAATCTGCCTACACTGACCACCAATCTACCCGCCACGTTCTGCACCTGCTGCAATCACCGAACAGGGTACAAGGGAAGCCCCATGTAAAGAGCATTGCAATAATCTATCCTCGATATGGCCAGCACCTGCACAACTGTCCTCAGGGAGTTCCCAACAAGGTACGGGCAAATATGGGCAATACAGTAATACCTCGGACAATGAATGCCCCTGATAATGATTTTTTTGGATAACGAATCACAGTTTCCAGGTATAGGGCTGCCTCAAATAGCAAATTTTCCCTTTGGGCTGCCTCGGATAATGAATTTTCCTATGGGCTGCCTTGGATAACGAATGTTCCCTATGGGCTCTCTCGGATAACGAATTTCCAGCATGCATCGGTAAAAAAGAGTTATCCCAGGTTTCATTGCATCTGTACCTTTAAAGTGCACTTTAAAAAAGAGTTTTGAGCAAAAAAAACAACAACAAAAAACAGGTTGTGTCTTTTTAGTAGGCTCCGGAACGGATTATTCGGTTTCCCATTCATACCTATGGCAAACTGCATTTCAGATAACAAATGAATTAAATTCATTATCCGAGGTACCACTGTAAGCCTAAAATGGTAAGACAGTAACTCTAGACAGTATCTGTGTTCAAACCATCTTTTCTATTCATGCAAACATTTAGTTATCATTGTGTGTGTGTGTGTGTAATCCTTTGGGTGCCTTGCCTGGACATACCATGGGAACAAGGTTGCCAGGTGGGAGAATCTACACAGGCATATCTGTGTCTTTGTGTCTGAATGTTCTGATAGCACTGCCATTTTGCATTCAGAGATACGTCTCTGAGTATTTTTTTCCCCTTTCTGTTGAGTCGGTTGAAGTCAGTTCATGTGTTTGGTTTGCTGTCAATCTGTTCCGAACGATAAGTAATGAAACCATAGAATCGAAGAATAATGGAGTTGGAAGACCGTAGAGTCCAACCTCTTGATGAAGGCAAGGATCCAAGTCAAAGGAGACTGGCCAGGTGGTTCTCCAATTTTCCCTTGACTTGTCTCCAGCATGGGAGTATTCACCACCTCCCAAGGTCATTGGTTGCATTGTTGTGCTGCTGGAATAATAAAATGGTCCCCCCCCACACAAATGTCTCAGACTGATTTATTGAGTCCTTAAGTCCCAGTTAATAAGAAAGCAGTGGAGTATCTGGGGAACTTATAGCTGTTCTCTTCTGCGAGTCACTGTATATCTACTGCGTAGCACCACAGGTTTTAGCAGAAATTCGAAACTCAGCTGCTTGACTCTCTGAGACGTAAGCACACGGGATGCTTGATTAAAATTGGTGCCGCTGTGTAATTGTGTGGCAGGCCGCCGGCTTCTGTGTTCCCCATTTGCTGTTCTGTTTGTTTGTTTGCTTGCTTTTCACGCCAATTTGGAATCCTACAAATACCCGCGGAGGCCTGAGAACATATTGCTTGAGGCCACCTGCACAGCAGCTCAGCGTGGGTTGCTTCCGATATGCGTATCCAATATTTGGAGACAGATCAGATCGGAAGGTACGGAGAAACCCGTAGGAAAAGGCTTGCTTGGTTCAAACCTCTCCGAATCCTCCCAGGTCCCAGGAAAAGGAGGATTTTGTTTTTTCCCCAAAGCACACTAAGACAGTAGAAGAATTGTTTTCCTTATCTCAGCCCTCTCGGGAGCGAAATTTCCGGCTGGTGCCAAGCAAAAGTCCCGCGTTCCATCCCAGGGCAACCTCGCCCACTGTCTCCCGTCTCCAACTGGCTCCAGGAATTATGCAGATGCCACGGATTTAGCTGGGACTTGGCATCTGCCGTCGATCTCACCATGCCAGCTGCACCCATTTGGAGCCCTGGCAAACTCGACAGGCCGGGCGAAGGAGGAGGAGGGGGCGAAGGGGATGAGCCGGAACAGGGGTGAGTGTGTGTGTGTGTGTGTGTGTGTGTGTGTGTGTGGAGGAGGGAACTGAAGACAGACAGAAATTCGAGGAATATTTTCTTCGGGTTGCCACACCCTGGTGCCAGGCTGTCAGGGCGAAGCCCAAGAGGGGGATAAAAGAGGGCGCAGAAGGGAAAGAGGTGGAGGCGGCAGCGCTAGAGACAGAAGCCTATTTCTGATTAGAATTCCCCGGCATAATCTCCAAAAGGGATTTGTGCTCCTATGCTCTTCAAACTAAGAGTGCCTTCAAAGTGGAGGATGTTAGCCCTGATCGTAAAGGATGATTCTTCTACTCCTCCCTTTTTTTAAAGTTTTTAATTAGCTTTCAAACAAACAAAACACAAAACCCACCCAACAAGAAGTATATAAAAAACTACCGATAAATCAGCTTAAAGTAATCAAAACCATAATTATAAAACCTCTGCTAAATCACCCCACCCTTGCAAACCCTCAGAACTAGTTTTCAGTTTTCATCTGGCCAGATGGGTGAGTAGTAGTAGTAGTAGTAGTAGTAGTAGTAGTAGTAGTAGTAGTAGTAGTAGTAGTAGTAGTAGTAGTAGTAGTAGTAGTTAATAATAATAACAACAACTCACCCATAAAAGTAATCAAAGCCATTTATTATTATGATTATTATTATTATTATGATTATTATTATTATTATTATTATTATTATTATTATTATTATTATTATTATTATTATTATTATTATTATTATTATTATTATTATTATTATTATTATTATTATTATTATTATTATATCAGCAGCAGCAGCAGCAGCAGCAGCAAAGATATATTATCAGAAACAAGGCCAGTGACGACATATTATCAGTAACAAGGTGTTTAGTAAAGTTGAACTAGAAGAAATACGGAGGAGTTGTGAAATTGGAGGTCAACAAATTATCCAAATAAGTGGAGAAAATAGATTAATCACACCTGGGGACATCAAATGGTCTGAAGCTAAAGAAAATATGGATGTTGTGCAAAAATTTGAACCAGAAGAAGGTTCAATTAGAATTGGAACACCAGCAGAGCTCACTATTAGGCAGCAAGAACTGAATAATAAAATACTAACACATGCTGCATTAAACGAAGAGAGGGGAAGGCTCCCGATTTTAAAGACTGTGCCTAGAAAAAAAATGGTATCATTGATGAACGATGTAAACTCAGCACTTGCAACAATCCAGATAAGGTCAATTGAAGAGATAAATCAGCTTGCTTATAGTGCAGCAGTAATAGTAACGGAAGAACTAAGGATTCCAAAATTGAACCCCCCCCCCCAATGTCTTGAGAAACCATGGTGGAAGATCAGGGTGGAGCTTAAAATCAAAAGACTCCGAGCAGATGCGAGTAACTTAAAAAACCTGCAGGAGGACAAATGAAAGAATGGTAAGATCAAGAAATATTTGACTAAAAAATACTGGCGAAGTACAAGCGAAATTGGAGAAGCATTGGAAATAGTGAAGCAGCAAATAACAGCAACAGCTAGAAAAATTGAAAGATATGATGCTAGATTTACTCAGTATAAAGACAACCAGTTGTTTCAATCAGATCAAAGGAAGTTCTATCAGAGTTTAAATCAGAAGATAGGTATAAAAGATGAAAAGCCTGAAAAAATGGCAACCATTCAGTTTTGGAAAGATATAAAGGGGACTGAGAAAGATTATACAGTCACCCCCCACACACCGATCATGGGGGTTAAGGACCCACCCCACCCACGATGCATGAAAATCCGCAATATGTGGAAGCGGGTGGGGGCTGGGGGCGGGGGGGGATCGCGTGCCTGTCCAAGGCATCTTGGAGGAGCGCGGGGGCAGTGCGGAGTAACTCAATTGCCCCCCGCCACCCCCCCCGCGCAGCTCCGAGGCTTCTCGGAGGAGCACGGGGGGCAGCTTGGAGCAGCCCGATCGCCCCCACTGCCCCCCTGCGCTGCTCCGAGGCTTCTCGGAGGAGAGCGGGGGGCGCGCGCGAAGCAACCCGATGGCCCCCGGGCCCCCACGCAGCTCCGAGGCTTCTTGGAGGAGCGCGGGGGGCAGCGCGGAGCGACCTGATCGCCCCCCGCCACCGCCACCGCACGGCTCCGAGGTGCAGGTACTGCGATCCCGCAATGTACAGGGACCACAGTACCTGAACCACAAAATGGCGGGGCGTGACTGTAATAGAAATGCTGGATGGCTCCAAGATGTTGAGAAGAAATTCTCCAACTGCACAATGGACCAACTAGAAATAACAGCTGATATGATCACCAAAAGAGTGGAAAGCATCAAAAATTGGACATCACCTGGCAGTGATCAACTGCATGCGTTTTGGCTTAAACACCTGACCAGTCTGCATGGAAAAAGGGCCCAACAATTTAATGAAATGTTGAGGACAGGTTATATTAATGAGTGGTTAACAACTGGCAAAACCTGATTCAGAAGGATCCAGCAAAAGCAGCAATAACTGAATATTACAGGCCAATAACGTGTTTACCAACTATGTATAAACTGCTGACAGGCATCATAACTGATAGAGTCCAGGTTGCTTCCGATACGCGTATCCAATATTTGTATAAAGATCAGATCAGACGGTACGTAGAAAATGCTTGGTTTGTTCATTTTAAATGGATTTGGCCATTGTAAGTCCTAAAAATGACAAGCGAATGCCTGTAGAGACTTATAATATAAATGACTTTCTTGGTCTGTTTGTGTGGTTCTATCCTGAACCTTCTTTCCACCTAGAGAGTTTTTATTTTATTTATTTATTTAAAAATATTTTAACCCACCTTTCTCTTTAAAAAGGACTCAAGATGGCTCCTATCGTTAAAAGACAACATTTAAGTGGGTAACAATGGGCATACACTACTAAAAGTATCTATGAAAACAATATCAACAAAACATAGGCAACACCAAAACACTTTTAATGCAGAAAAGTACAACAATCCATTTTAACAACAACCCACAGTCATTAATGCAGGGGTGCCCAAACTTTTTGTAAGGAGGGCCAGATTTGGTGGCTGAGAATGTGTCAGGGGCCGGTTGCTCCCTGATCCTGCCACCCCACTGCAAGCCCCACCTACTAACCCATAAGCCCCACCCACAGACCCCTTGCAACCCCACCCGCAGGAAGGAAGGCGGGGACCAAGGGAGGGAGGGAGGGAGGGAGGTGGAAACCAAGAGAGGAAGGAAGGAACATGGGGAACAAGGAAGGGAGGGAGGGAGGGAGGGAGGTGGGGACCAAGGGAGGGAGGAAAGAAGGAAGGAAGGAAGGTGGGGACCCAGGGAGGGAGGCGGTAGACTGCCCGTCTGCCCAGCCGCCCAAGCTTCCCAGCGGTGCCGGTGTTCCCGAGCTTCACAAGGTTCCCAGCGGTGCCGGTGGCAGCGGCCCGCCCGCGTGCCACCCCCCCCGCACGCTCCCAGCTTCACATGGTTGCCAGCAGTGCCGGTGGCAGCAGTCCGCGCAATGGCTGGCTGGCCGGCTGGCCCAGCCCCACAAGCTTCCCGGCAGTGTCAGTGTTGGCGGAAGATTTTTTTTTTAATAAAAAAAAGCATGGAGCGAAGGAGGGGGAGGGAGGGGCGGGCCAGCCAGCCGTGGGCCATTCAGAATGGCCTGACGGGCCAGATTTGGCCTCCAGGCCGGACTTTGGGCAGGCCTGCATTAAGGGAAAGCTTGCCTGAAGAGAAAGGTCTTGGCCTGCTTGCAGACGGACAGCGAACACGGGGCTGGCTTGACTTCTTGTGGGAGGGAGTTCCAAAGTCTGGGAGCAGCCACAGAGAAGGTGCACCCATGAAGGTGGCAGGAGCAAGAGAAAGGCCTCTCCCGATGCTCTTTGCACCTGAACAGGCTCATAGAGTAGGATCTTTTGATGCCGCCTTACCTGCGAAGGACTCAGAGGCATGCACACTTATTGCATTCCCATCAAGAACAGTCACTCCAGATGGGCCACTACTTGAGTGTCCAAACTAGAGATGGGCACGAATAAAAAAAATGGCATTTCGTTTGTTGTTTGTCGTTTGGGCGGTCCGTTTCGGTTCGTTTCCGTTTTTCGCAAATTTTTGCAAAAAAATTGTTTTCGTTTCCGTTCGTTTTGTTACTGTTTCGTTACCATTAATTTCAATTTTTTGTGATTTTTTTTAGCATTTAAAGCAGTTCAATGTATTGCCGTAACGAAAACAAAACGGACGACAAAATTTCTGGTGTTTCTGTTCGTTTCGTTTCATTTTAGAGACAAAATTCGTTTGCCCTTTCGTTGCATAACGAAACGAAAAAACGAAAACGAAAATGAAAAATTGTTCGTTTCGTGCCCATCTCTAGTCCAAACAGCAAGGGAAAGTTTCAGAACATTTTTCGTGGGTGCACAAAAATGCAGAGATTTCTTGGGAAACAGATTGCAACGATGACCTAAAGCGGGAAGCACAGTTTTATTTCAATATCTCTCTTATCTGTCTGCTGGCAGGCCGGTCAGGAAAATGTTTTGATATCCACTTTGTAAAAGGGAACTCGAGGGAAGAAGTGTTACTTCTAAGCCAAACCATTATCCGTGAAGGAATTCTAAGTAGGACATTACAGGTGGACCTCTATTCCTCACCTACCCACCCCCGAAATCTGAACTGTTACAGGAATCCCTTCATAGCCACCAATGAGGTCCAGGTAGGTCTAGGTAGCCTGTGTTATCTTCTTGAATGGGTTTGTTCCATGGACAATCGGTCACCTCACATATTTTTTAAAATGTGGACAAAAGGCACTGAGATTAGGGGCCATGAAGTTTTAAGCTTCATTAGTTCCATGATAACCTCCGCTATGCAGATGATACTACTCTGATAGCAGAAAGTGAGGGGGACTTAAAGAACCTCTTAATGGGGGTGAAAGAGGAGAGTGGGGAAAAATGGGCTGAAGCTCAACATCGAAAAAACTAAGATCATGGCCACCGGTCCCATCACCTCCTGGCAAACAGAAGGGGAAGACATGGAGGCAATGACAGAGTTTATTTTCTTGGGCTCCTTGATCACTGCAGATGGCGACTGCAGCAATGAAATTAAAAGACGCCTGCTTCTTGGGAGGAAAGCAATGGCAAACCTAGGTAGCATCCTAAAGAGCAGAGACATCACTTTGCCAACTAAGGTCAGGATAGTCAAAGCTATGGTTTTTCCAGTAGCGATGTATGGAAGTGAGAGCTGGACTATAAAAAAGGCTGATCGCCGCAGAATTGATGTTTTTGAGCTGTGGTGCTGGAGGAGAGTCTTGAGAGTCCCCCGGACTGCAAGGAGATCAAACCTATCCATCCTGAAAGAAATCAACCCCGAATGTTCACTGGAAGGACAGATTTTGAAGCTGAGGCTCCAATACTTTGGCCACCTCATGAGGAGAGAGGACTCCTTGGAAAAGGAAATGGGAGTGGCAGAGAATGAGATGGTTGGACCGTGTCATCAATGGAACCAACAGGGATTTGACCAAACTCTGGGAGGCAGTGGAAGACAGGAAGGTCGGACATACTCTGATTCATGGGGTCTCGAAGAGTCGGACACGACTGAACAACAACAACAAGTTCCATGGTAGATCAACCCCTGCAGGATTAGTTTCACCAGATTAAATCTGTCCCTCCCCCTCCAGTCATTTCTTATTTCTATTAAGTTGCTCTGAAAAGGACAACTATTTGTGCTTAACTGGAAAAAAAATATTTTCTACTGTATTTTTGTTTTTGTTTTTCATCTTACATTTGTTTGCTTGCTTGCTTGCTTGCTTGTTTATTACACTTTTTATACCTTACTATCTGGACAGGGCCACACTGGACAATTAAGAATCATAAAACACAACATAACCAATTAACGTTAGATCATAAATTAAAATAATCAACTGAACCCCCCCCTCAAAAATCAGACATCAATTACAGTGAGTTACAGTATATTGATCAAGGCATAACATTCAAAATTGATAAACATGAAATATTTAAAACAGGTGTTAAATATGCCTCGTCAAGAGCTATTAGATGGAATGGATTGAAAAGTCTGTCTGAAGAGAAAGCTTTTCATAGATTTCTTGGACGCTACCAAGCAAGGGGTTAGGTGGATCTTGGGTTCATTCCACAATTGGGAGGGGAAAACAGAAAAAGTCCTGAGTCTTCTTGTTTTTTCCTTCTGAGCTTCTCTAGGGGTTGTGTCAACATCAAACGTCCGGCCTAGGAAACATGGGTAGGGCAGGGAATTCCACTTGGAAGAAGGTGATCAGCCATGTAGTGAGGTCCAAGGGCTCAATAATTCCACCTTGATATTGATTTGTTGGACAGTGATAAAAGAGAGATGGGGCTCAGGTTTTCAAAGAAGAAGGTATGATACCATAAAGTATGAGGACCTGTTGTAGTTACACTCAACCCCTATAAGAACACAAGAACCTAAGAAGAGCCATGCTGGATCAGGCCAAAGGCCCATCTAGTCCAGCTTCCTGTATCTCACAGGGGCCCCACCGGATCCGTCTGGGAGCGGATGAGACTAGATATCTGTCTCCTGATACCCCTCCCCTGCATCTGGTCCTTGAAGTACCCTGGTTTTAAGCCTGGAGATGACACATCTCCATCACGGTTTGTCACCTGGGATGGACTTTTCCTCCAGGAATCTGCCCAATCCCCTTTTGAAGGCATCCAGGCCAGATGCCATCAACGCCTCCTGTGGTAGGGAGTGTGCCTTTACTGCTATATGCTGAGAAGGCAAATTATGTGGCCAGTGGGATCAGGGAGACAGGTGGTGGTCAATACTTTTATTAAGAACTTAACAAACACAGAGAGAAGCAAGCAGAGAAATAAATAGCTACAGATAGACAAATGGAGTTGCGGGGGAAAGCTACCTGCAAGGCTTACATGTTCTTATACAGCAGGGGTCCTCAACCTAAGGCCCCGGGACTGGATGCGGCCCCTCAAGGTCCTGAATCCGGCCCCCAGACCAATTGCAACCCCCCCACCTACCCCCTGCTTTGCAAGCAAGCCACCCTCCGCAGCTGCTTCTATTGCTGAGGCAGATCAAAGCAGTGGGCTATGTTGCTTCTCCCACTCCCCCCAACTACCGCCCAGATGATCAGCATGCTGGCTAGTGGGGCATTCAAAGTGGGAGGGCCACGGCAAGTTCCCCCACTCCCTCCCCCCCTTTTCCATGTTGGCGCTTTTTTTGGACTGTGGTCCGGCTCCCAGTGGTGTCTGGGGAGTGGTGGACCGGCCCACTGTTTGAAAACTTTGAGGACCCCTGTTATACAGTATCATATCATGACTGCCCCCAGTCATGATGTCAAAAAGAGCTTTCCAATCAAGAAAAGAGAGAAATTGCAAGTTACAAATGTGACTTAAAACACAAAGCATATTGAATGGGTGAGAGGAGTGTCGGGTGTTGGCGATAGTTATCCAACAGTTAGCTTGCATTTTTAGGCGCCATGTCTCAAAGGGCCCCACAGCTTAATTCTGAGTTTTCAGCTTTGCTTCTACTAGAACAAGAGGATGTAGGAATATAAAACGCCAAGCAAGCTGTATAAGCGTATAACAATGTGGAGAGCCAAAGCTGACCATAACAGAACCCTTGATTTAGATCTTTTGGCATTTAGACTTTTTGCTGCGTTGGGGGTGCATGTGTGAATCTGTCTCATGGGGAAATGGCCCGGAAGATTGTGCCAGGGTGCTTTTACTGCTATATTCTGAGAAGGCAAGGAATACCCTTCATGTTTCTAGTCCTCAGTGACATGTATCAAAATAAGTCTGGCTGATAAATTGCCAGGGTCCAGTGTGAGAACGGGGCAGGGAAACCTTTTTATTTTTGTTTTAATTGACAGCCGCGCCATTTCCACAAAACATCTCTGCAAAATGGGTGGCCTGTCGTGTGCAGTAAATCACACACAGAGTGACACACAGACACATGTACACACACACACACACACACACACACACATGTGCACACAGAGGACTGCCAGATGGATCATGAGAGGCAACTCATGCTTCTAATTTAAAAAAGTCCACGGGAGGAGCTGTCCTAGTTTTGCCTAATTGTGCCACTTTCCAGATGTGACAACTCGCGCCAAGAGCTGCAGAAAACGTCTCATCGTCTCACGAGCAAGGAAGGGAAGAGACATGCGGTGCCTCATCCTTGCACGCGAGACCAAGAGGAGCGAGGATGATTTGCATTGCTGTTGCCACCCCCCCATATTTTCAGGGCTCCATCCTGTCTCGCTCTTGCTGTTTCACATCAGTAGGAAATACTGGGGTGAAGGCAGAGGGGTGGGCAGGCTGCAGAGCCATTGCTAGGTCCCAATTCTCCATGTTGGCTCCCAGGCTCTCAGTGTCTCTCATCCTTTCTGCCAGGTCCTTTCGTCACCTCAACCCTTCCTTCTTACTACCGCCTCATTACTCCAATGTGTTATAGGGCTTCCCATGGTCATTCGGAGTGCAGAACCAGGCATGGGGGAAAGTACAGTACAGTAAGACCCCAGTATCTGCTGGAGATCAGTTCAAGGCCATCCCGTGGATAACAAAAACCGTGGATAAGAGAGAATGCCTGCCCGACCACCACCAAACTGCTGTTTCCTGACAGTAGCTTGTTTTATGGCTGCTATTTTGGGACAATAGCTTACTCTATGGCTGCTGTTTTGAAACAGTAGCTTGCTTTACAGTTGCTGTTTCAGAACAATATCTTGCTTTAAAGCTGCTGTTTGTGACACTAGCTTGCTTTGTGGCTGCTGAATTATTTATTTAATTTTTTCCCTCTGCCAACCATGGATAACTGAATCAGTGGTTAATGAATCGGTGGATATGGGGGTCCCACTGTACATAGTCTTTTTCAAGAGCAGCCCAGTGGGGGGAGTCACTGTTTATTGTTGTTCTCTGCTCTACTGATTTTACTTGGCGTTTAAATACTGTATAATATTCGCACAATTCTTTTTCAGGATTTGTATACAGTACTTGCTGTTTTTAGCTTTTAAACATTGTCTTTTAATGGTGTAAGATGCCTTGCGTCATTTTTTAAAGCGAAAGGGAGGATATGAATGAATGAACGAATATACGAACGAACGAACAAACAAATGAACACATGAATGAATAACTTTATTTATTTATTTATTTATTTATTTATTTATTTATTTATTTATTTATTTATATTAGATTTTTATACCACCCATCTGGCAGCAAGGCCACCCATATGAAAGCTTGTTCACCAAGTTGTTGCTTGGGCCTCAGGAATTCACACACACACCTGTTCAGCGTCTGCCAGGTATCTATTGACTTGCTTGCTCTATTTAAAATGATCATTTCCACTTTTCAAAAGTCTAACTCACTTGGAACTTGAAGGGACACTGCCTTCCACACTTCTCCCTTTGCATGCCCTATTTGAACATCTGTGATCTTCCTCCAAGTATCACAGTCAAATGGGATACCATAGGCAACCATAAGATATGGGGTCTTAAAGCCATGTGGCCCTTCTGTGAAGTATGGTCCTTTGTCAAGCCCTGTGTCTTTCTGCCCATGGCCAGAAGTGATTGGTAGACTGGGATAGAGGCAAGCTGTCGATCAGGATATAAACACATTAGCAAAGAAATAAATGTTTCCACAAAAGTGTTCCAAACATAGCTGTTCACAAAATTTAATTTACCAATTTCTTTGTTTTTCTGGAGTAACTCATGTTCTGAGATTCTGTGGCGTGGATAATGCCATTATAAGGTTTGATCCCTAGGTGGCGCTGGACTTAGCTCCATCTGGGAGGTGCCGGGATCACCAAGGGCTTTTCTGTTTCCTTTACCAGGACCGAGAAGGTTCTCCCCAGGCTTCCTAGCCTGTGCATTCTCTCAGTTTTCCACAACAGGTGCTTGCTTGCCAAACTGTGTTGTATAAACTTATGTTGCATTGATTTTTGGGCAGTCTGTAATATGATATCACACAAGGCACTTGGCATTCACTTTACAAGGAAAAGGAGGATGCGGATGAAGAAGGTCTCTTAAAAAAAAATTCCCAGATGTGTTAGGCCACAGCTCCCATCATACCGAGCCAGGATTATGGGAATGGTGGCTCAAATGCATCTAGAGCAGTGGTTCCCAACCTTGGGTCACCCAGGTGCTCTTTGACTGCAATGCCTACAAAC
Source organism: Phrynocephalus guinanensis (assembly GCA_037367245.1). Classification (NCBI taxonomy): domain Eukaryota; kingdom Metazoa; phylum Chordata; class Lepidosauria; order Squamata; family Agamidae; genus Phrynocephalus; species Phrynocephalus guinanensis. Next base: position 138,601,003 of record CM074735.1, read on the forward strand.
CTTGGGCAGCAAAGATGGTGGTGAAGGCTCCTGGGGGTTGCAGTCAAAGGCCCTTTGTACACGACCCCTAAACTCCGCCACAAATGGCTCCCAACTCCGGAGCTTAAAATTATTTCCCCCACCAGCTCCGGAGTTCACAGATAATTAAGTGCGACCACGCCCACCTAAGCGCGTCCCAGCGCACTTTTCAGGTACCTGCTCTCGGAGAGTGAAAATTCCTGATGTGGATATAACAGTAGTGACTGCTGGGCTCTCCTGGCTTCTGTTTGTTCTTTTTTTGCCCCCGCCCCTTTAAGAGATCTGAATGCAGTGCCGGGACGGCAGAACGGAAGTGAGCGGCATTCTTTTCTTCCTTTTTTTTCTCCCTCCCCTCACGCAGCCAGCAGCCAGGAGTGTGGAGGGGGTGGGAACGCAGGAACAGCGACAAACCCCTAAGATCTCTGGTCCGAATTTAAGTGGCCAGCGGATCTTAGGGGTCGTGTGAAAAGGCCCTAAGAATGTATGTGATACTGAAGGTTGGGGACCACTGCTCTAGTCTAGAGGATGCCAGGGAGAGGTGGAGTTTTTGGAATTCGTGGCTTTGGAGTTCATGGTTTCTCTTTGACATTATTTATTTATTTATTTATTTATTTATTTATTTATTTATTTATTTATTTGATTTTTATACCGCACCATCTGACCAACAGTCATTCTGGGCGGTTAATTAGGAAGACGTGCGGAATTGCAAGGCTGGGCCAAGCTGCCTGGTAATTAATTTATTTTACGTACAGTATTAAAAATATTTTTATGCCACCTTTCTTGCCAAAAGGACCCAAGGCGGCGTACAGCAATTAAAAGACAATGTTTAAAAGCTAAAAACTAAGTACTGTATATAAATATGTATTAAAAAGTTAGCTATGGCCTTGGTGGTGAAGGCTTTTTGATTTGTCTGGGTACTTTGGAAAGCACCGCCTGATACGTAGCAGATAGACTATGCCCGAGTCCGCCACCTCTGTTGAAGGAGGGGGTTTTGATGCTCACATGAATGGCTTCCCTTACTCCTCTCTCAAACCACCTCTCTTCTTTGTCTAATATGTGTACATCCTCATCTTTGAAAGAGTGCCCTTTGTCCTTCAAATGGAGGTGTACTGCTGATTCTGGTCCTGAGCTGTTACCCCTCCTATGTTGGGCCATCCTTCTGTTTAATGGCTGTTTAGTTTCTCCAATGTAGAGGTCTGAACACTCCTCACTGCATTGGACCGCATATACTATATTGCTCCTTTTATAGTTTGGTATCAGATCCTTTGGGTGGACAAGTCTCTGCCTTAGCGTGTTTGTGGGTTGTCACAATTAAGGCACCAAATGACATTTGGCAATTTCCTGAGAGGCATCCTGATTGGGACATAATAGGCAGAGAGACCACTGGACCGCTAATGCCATGCAGTTCCCATGGACATTAGCCCCACATAGCCACTTCCTTTATCTTCAGAATGTCTGAGAAAATCCATTATCTCTCTCCCTGTCCCTCTCTCTTGGGTTTTTTTTCCCTGACTTAGAGAAATTCCTGCAGATTTCTGGGTGTGTGTAGTAGGGATGGGCACCAAATGAAAAAGGAAATGCTGATTCGTCAGTTTATTACATAATAAAACGAACCAAAACAAAACGAAGCAGCAGCATTTCATTACAGGTGAAACGAAACAGTGTTGTTGTTTTTTTAAAAAATGAACTGTTTTAACAAAGGAGCCCTGTGGCGCAGGGGTTAAATGCCTGTCGTGCAGGTAAAACTGTGCTCACGACCTGGGGTTCAATCCCAGGTAGCCGGCTCAAGGTTCACTCAGCCTTCCATCCTTCCATCCGAGGTCGGTAAAATGAGTACCCAGCTTGCTGGCCGGGTGTGTGTGTGTGTGTGCAATGTGTAGCCTTCATTATGTAATTAAAAACTGTAAACTGTCCAGAGACGACTTGAACTGGTATGGGGTGGTATCTAAGCAGAACACTTTGCTTTGCTTTGCTTTCCTTTGTCTGTAAAATATGTCCCTTTCCTGCTCGTGTCCCTCTGTTGCCGCTGCCGCTGCCACCACCAGAGCCACTGAAGCCACCACCTCCAAAGCCACCACCAGAGTCACTAGAACCGCTGCCACCGGAACCCCGCCAGCCAGCTGGTGAGGGAGAGTGGGCCTGACAGGCTCAGCCTAGGCCCATCACCAGAGCTGCTGCCGCCGGAGCCCAGAAGGAGGAGGAGGAGGTGAATAAAGTAATGGATCATTTCATTACTGTTTTGTTTTTGTGCATTTTTTTCCCCAAAATGGGTGCACAGCTTCCTGCTGCTGCTCCCCCTCCAGGCGCCCCCAGATTGCTGCACTGGGGGCAGATGTGTCCTTCTGCCCTCCCTTAGATACACCCCTGCATGGGTGAGCAGAGCACCATTACCCTTTCGCATTCTGGCACAGAACGTTTGGGTGTTGGAATCCTGTACCAAAGCAAGTACACACACACACACACACACACACACACACACACACACACACATTGTGGCATTCCTTAGATGCATTGTAGTCACACACACACACATCCCAGAAGGAACACCTGATCATACAACCCCTGTACAAAGTGACATGTTTCTTGGACGGACTTTGAGGAGCACAGAATTTCGGCAGTTTCTTGTGCAACAACAACGAGCAAGCAAGCAAGGAAAAATAAACACAGGCAAAGACAGGAAAAGTCTCATTTTCTGGAAAATATCACGGAGGCAGGGGGCAGTCTGGGCCAAGGCTCTCGATGTAACACGGCTCATAAAAAAAAAACAGCAGAGGGTGAGAAATTTTTTGGAGTGGCCTCCACATCTGCACCGTGATATCTTGAGGCTGAAGCACTACTTTTAGGTGTTAATTACTGCATTCCTGCCGCCACCCAATTCACTTGAAATATTTAAAATCCCACCATTTTCTTAAACATACAATTTATTCAAAAACCCTTTTAAATAAAAAGTTCCAGAGAGATTCACAAGCAAATCCAGAGAGAGAGAGAGAGAGAGAGAGAGAGAGAGAGAGAGAGAGAGAGAGAGAGAGAGAGAGAGAGAGAAGGTGACGGAACAAAAAAAAAGCAATGACACGGTTCATTAAGAAAAACACAGGTTGCCTGAAGCAAGGATATCTTTAGTAGTGTCAAGAACTGTTGGATAAATATTTAGAAACTGCAGAGAAGGACATATTGTCGGAATTGCTGAGAGAGAAAAACTTACAGAAGCCAAGAGAACGCTGGAGACCTGGTGAAAGAAGCCCGTAACTAATATTACTCCATTAGTAAATTTCATTCATAAATTGGCTGTAGTATGAAAACTGGAAACAATGCAATGAACCATGTATTGCTTTCCTTTTTTTTTGCCTATAGATTTCCACCCCCAACCCCCACCTCCGCCGCCCCCATACCTGTACCCTGTAGACACCGGACGTGTCTTTTCCAAGGAGAAAGGTGGGGTAAAAATACTCAAAAATAAATAAATGAATAAATAAATCCCTGCACAGCTGGAGGCCTTTAAACAAAAAGTAAAAAAAAATCTGCAACAGTTTGTTTCTTTGTGTACTTAATGCTCCAATTTTTTTGGCTTACATGCCAGGCTGCTGTGCTCGCTGGTGGATTCTCAGAACTGTAATTCCTCCAAAGGGAGAGGGAATTTTGTTCAAGCGACAGCATAAGGATTCTGGGGGTTGTAGTCCATGAGAACCAACATCACAAAGCTCTGAGGTGTCCCAAGGTGAGGAGACAAAAAAGGCCAGATACCTGGCTTTGCTTTCTCCCCGAGTCGGGATCTAACATTTGTCTCCAATTGCACCTCATCCTCCAGGGCAGTGGTTCTCCACCTGTGGGTCCCCAGACATCCCTGGTAGAGATGGGCACGAACCGAGCAATTTTTCATTTTCGTTTTCATTTTTCGTTTTGTTACATAACGAAACGAAAAACAAATTTTGTCTCCAAAATGAAACGAAATGAAACGAAACAACAGAAATTTTGTTGTGCGTTTCATTTTCGTTGCGGAAAATACATTGAACTGTAATGAATGTTAACAAAAACAGCAATTTTTCATTTTCATTTTCATTTTTTTTGTTTCGTTACGTAACAAAATGAAAATGAAACTTTTTGCAAAAAAATCACGAAAAATGAAAACGAACCGAAACGGACCCCCTAAACAACAAACGACAAACGAAACACCATTTTTTTGAGTCGTGCCCATCTCTAGTCCCTGGACTGCAACTCCCAGAAATCCTGGCCAGCACAGCGAGTGGTGGAGGCTTCTGGGAGTTGCAGTCCAGGAACATCTGGGGACCCACAGGTTGAGAACCTCTGCTCCAGGGCAAGGGCAGGTGCCCTTCTTAGAACATCAGCTACAACACTTGAAGAACTCAGCTATTTTTTCCCATTTGTTCTTACTTTGAATTGTCAAATAATTCTGATTTATTGTATTTGTGCTCATTTGCTTATTTGTTCTTTTTGTTATGATGATTTGATTGTTGGGTCTGATTGATTAGTTTTTATTGACAATTTTAAGTGGTGTAATTTGTGTTTTTTGTATTTTGTATATGTTTGTAAACTAGCCCAGAGTAGCTTTTTTGCAAGATGGTTGTGGTATATAAATCAAATAAATAAATAAATAAATCAGCAAAAAGGAACGGAAGGAGCTTTCAGGGGCCTTGAGTCATTCCCAGTAGCCTGGGTTCTCCAGGAGAGCAACGACACGCCGGCATGCCTCGCCAGATGGGAAGGCCGGATCAGATTCTCTTGTCTCCCTGGCTTCCAGAACAAATCCAGGCCAGGCTCAAGAGCGCCAGCCGGCTGGAGGAGTGCATGCATTCCAGTCAGGCAAGGCGGAGTCATGTACCGCGATGATCGGCCTTTTCGTAATAGCTCCTTTGCACCTGGCAGAGGAGAGGGCCAGTTTACTACCTTGGTAAACAGAAGTTCGAATCCAGGCAAAGTACAAACTTTGCCCCGGGCTGTTCTGATAGTTCACCTTCTGTTTGTAAAGTGAACTCAGCCACACGGGGTGGGGGTGGGAAGGAGGGATGGGTGAAGCCGGGCCTGCTTTGTGTTTCCCTCAGCTGGTTTGCCCGGGGTTTAAAAGTTCACTTCTAATTCTCTTGTGCTTCTAAGGTTGTTAAAGGAGCTCATGTGCCGTGGCGCCTGCTGCATTCAAACGCTTCCAGGAACAGCTCTCCTTTCATGGGGAGCCAAAATGCAGCAGCTGGGTCTCATGGTCGGTGTTCTGAGTTAGTCTTTGGGCAAGGACACTTTGCCGTCAGGGTTTCTCGGCAGCTTTAAAAGCCCTCCTGGTGCTGTGTATACTGTCCCGCTGTCAACTCTGTAGATCGGTGCAGGATGTCTGTTGGTATTAGGGTGATGCATTGAACCCCCTGCAGGCCATTCTGAGTGGCCCACGGCTGGCTGGCCCGCCCCTCCCTCCCCCTCCTTCACCCCATTTTTTTTTTTAAAAAATCTTCCACCAACACTGACACCACCGGGAAGCTTGAGGGGCTGGGCGGGCCAGCTGGCCAGTGAGCAGAAGCTTGTGGGGTGGGCGGGCAAGGGGGTAGGCCACCACCACCAGCACTGCCGGGAAGCTTGTGGGGCTAAGTTCGCGCACAGGGGGGCGCACGGGCGGGCCGACGCCACCGGCATCACTGGGAACCTTGTGAAGCTAGGCGCGCGTGCGGGCAGGGCAACACACGAGTGGTCCGCTGCCACCGGCATAGCCAGGAACATTGTGAGGTTGGGCGCATGCACGGTCAGTGGGTGGGGCTTATGGGTCAGTGGGTGGGGCTTGCAGTGGGGTGGCAGGGTCGGGGAGCAACCGGCCCCTGACACATTCTCAGCCACCAAATCTGGCCCTCCTTACAAAAAGTTTGGGTACCCCTGGCCTAGATGCAGGACCCTACATTTCCCTCTGTTGAAACCCATTCTACAGTATTTGCTCTGGCCCAGCAGTCTAATCTGTCAAGTCGATGCAACTTAGAACTGTGTTTGCCATTTTTGCTGCCATTTCACACACCTGGCTCTCTTTTAGCTCAGTTTATAACCGCTTCTTGTTTCTTTTTTCTTTTTTCTTTTTTGCATGTTAGTTGGCACCCGCCCTACATCCACTCATCTTCCTTCTCCTGCCTAAGTGATGAATCTATTGTTCACCCCTGTTCTGTTGGAAGCAAATTTGAAACATCTGACGTTCCGAATGAAGAACTGCTGGTCCTGGAACAAATGGCACTTGAGATGTCCCTGGACTGAAAAATCCAAAATCTGGAAAGGCTTCCTGCCGGTCCAGCAGCGCCTCCGACGACGGATTTTGTTGCAAGATGGAATAAACATTGAGTCGTTTGCCTCCCGCCGCCGTTGTGTGGTCGAAGGACACCGTTAATTCCTTGGGCTCTGAAAGTGACGCTGAATTCATTATGCTTATTAAAGGCAGGATAGACGACCCACAAAGAAGCAAATGTGCAGTTTTTCTTTTAACATTGCAAAGGGCGGCTGTGGCAGGAAGGGGTGGGGGTGGGGAGATGGCGTACCTTCGTCAGCTAGTCACAATTTGGAGAGGTGGTGAATTAATTGAGAGAGAGAGAGAGAGAGAGAGAGAGAGAGAGAGAACATTTTGTCAAGGGACAGTGAGGGGAGCAGGGACGTGATGTCACCTACAGGAATGCCAAGTCAGCTTTCCTGCTCACCCAGTGACTTTGCTGGATGACAAAATGAAGAGCACCATCCAGGACCCTGCTTGGCCCACCTCCCAACCAAATCAGTGGGACTGGTGCACCTCCAGCACCTTCACAAAGCGTGCCCAATGCCATGGAAGGACCTCTGTGCCTCATTTCAGCAAGTTGGCTTTCTTTAATGGGGCAAGGTGCACCCCTTTTCAGGGGACAGCTTTATGGCAAGATTTTACCTACCCCAGGAGAGAGAGAGAGAGAGAGAGAGAGAGAGAGAGAGAGAGAGACCATGAAGTCTTGGTAACTAAAGAAATGACAGGACCCAGTGCTGTTCAATATGTTTATTAATGACTTGGAGGAAGGAATAGAGAGTATGCTAATTAAATTTGCTGATGATGCCAAATTGGGAGGGGTTGCTAATTCCCTAGAGGATAGGATGAAAATCTGTGCACCTCAATTTTAAAAGGATGTTGACAACCTTGAGCGGGTACAGAGGGGGGTGACCAGGTTGGCTGAAGGTCTGGAGGAAATGTCTTATGAGGAACGGCTTAGGGAACTAGCAATTAGAGATGGGCACGACTCAGCGAAATTTTCATTTTCGTTTTCGTTTTTTCATTTCGTTTCATAACGAAAACGAAAACGAAATTATTATTTTTTTCAAAAACCAAAACGGAAACGGAAACGAAACGACCATTTTTGCCGTGTTTTTCATTTTTGTTGTGGCAAATCCATTGAACTGAAAAGAATGCTAATGAAACAGCAATTTTTTTGTTTTTCGTTTTCATTTTTTCCATTTCGTTACGAACCAAAAACGAACTGAAAATTTTTCAAAAAGAAAATGAAAAACGAAAACGAACCGAAACGGATCCCAAAATGACCAAACGAAAAACGAAACACAATTTTTTTGAGTCGTGCCCATCTCTACTAGCAATGTTTAGCCTTTCAAAAAGAAGGCGGGGGGGGGGACAAAATAGCTGTGTTTAAATATTTGAAAGGATGTCACATTGAAGAGGGAACAGGTTTGTTTTCCGTGGCTTCAGAGACTAGGATTTGGGGTAATGGTTTCAAACTACAGGAAAAGAGATTCCATTTGAACTTTAGGAAGAACTTCCTGATGGTAAGAGCTGTTCAGCAGTGGAAGATGCTGCCCCAAAGGAGGGTGGTGGAGTCTCCTTCTTTGGAGGTTTTTAGGCAGAGGCTGAATGGCCATCTGTCGGAAATATTGCGATGGGGGTTCCTGCGTGGCAGGGGGTTGGACTGGATGGCCCTGGAGGTCTCTTCCAACTCTATGATTCTATGATTCTAGGGCAATTTGCGTCCCATCAGCCCAAGCCAAACTTGTGTGTGTGCGTAGTTGCCAGAAGGAGCTTCATTTTGGCCACCGTTCCACAGAGCTTGCAAATGTTTGGGGTTTTAATCTCTTTTGGACTCCTGATGCCAGGATCCCCAGGCACCATTGTGGCTAGAGGATTCTGGGACTCGTAACCTATAGCAGTGTCATTCTAAGCTCTGCTCTTGCCTTGCTCGCAACTCCTTTCTACTCATATTTCACAAAATCTGGTTCTTCTAATATATGTCTTCCATGTGGAGCCTTCATTAATATTCATATTCATAAGCCAAGCTAATATCCTCCATTTAACCTTTTTCCTTGCACTGCTTTCTATATTTGTGCGTGTGCTTCCCTGTGATAGATATAGCCTTATTTATTGTTCATGGGAAGAGTTTGCTGCAAAAGAAGGAGAAATTGAATAATTTCTCAAAATTGAATGAACTCCATTTGGAAAGGAATGATTTTCTGCACGCAAGTCTCTGATTTGCTGTATTTCCCCTGCAGGTTATGAAACGCATATATCCTTTCAGAAATGAAAATAAGACTTAAATTCCAAGAATAGTTCTGCCTGTAACTCCCAGCTTGATCCTGGCCCATGCTTGGGAATGGCTTGAAAGCCGCAATGCCAAAATGACACAGTCCCTTTCTGCTCGTGTGGTGCTTTGCTGTATGCTTGGTGGGTCTTTTTCCCAACTTCTGTAGAAGATGCAGGACTTTCCTGTACATGTGTGAGAGCACCACATTAAAGGGCTACAGAGATCCAGCTTTTTTCCATGCAGTGGAAGAGTGGAGACTATATATAATACCTTCTAGTTATGTACTGAAGTGTTCAGATCTAGCTAAGAGGGCTGAAAGAAGCTGAAATAAATATCTGCAGTAGAGATGGGCACGAATCGAAAAAATGGTGTTTCGTTTCATTTTGTTTCATTAAGGAGTTTGGTGCGTTTCATTTCCTTTCTCACGAATTTTCTTGAAAAAATTCCTTTCGTTGTTTCATTAATTCGTTATCCGTTTTTACCCGCTTTCCCCCCAGCGCCCACTGCTCAGCCCCTGGGGCCCGGTCGGAGCTGGGGGGTGCCTATGAACGGGCCGTGGGAAGGGAAGCGCAAGGGGGCGGCTTTGAAGCCACGCTGCTCTGGCTGCCTAAGCTCGGCCTGCTTCTTATCTCTCCTCCTGGGACTGGGCTGAGACTCGAGCCTGCTGTGTCCCTCAATGGCACTGACGAGGTGCGTGCTCCCTCCGTGCAGCTTGGCGCGAAAGGACCTCCAGACCAGCACCAGTTAGGAGACATCTCCCCCCCCCCATTAACAAAATGAATCTAACCGAACCATTTTTCTCGGTTCGGTTTGTTTCGTGTTAAATTTGCCCCTAGGGTCGGTATTAGTTTCATTACATAACAAACGAATAATGAATAACGAAACAAAAAAAAAAATCATTTCGTGCCCATCTCTAATCTGCAGGTATTTCTGATTCACCCGTTCTCTCTCTCCCCCTCCCCCATTCATATGTCTAGTTTTGCATGAGGCATGCTGAATTTAAACCCTGAATTTGCAAGTGGGAAGTGAAATTCTTGCCGTCAGCCTGTGCAATCGGGATGCCTCTGATTTTATATGGCCACTCTTGCTCATTCCGAGCAGAGCTGACTGCAGATACGAAACTCTCAGCTAAGGGATTACTTTTGTTTAGCCTTTAGATGTTATGTGATAAGGGGAAAAGACCAGCTACCCAATTGCCAAACCCTGTTGCATGATAACCATCAAGCATGATCAAATCTGATATGCCAGTGCTTTTCCAAACAGCCCTCTGGGGAAATGTGAGTTATTCTGGAGATTTATCGGTGGGCTTTATAATAGTTTATTGACCAGTCCCAACAGGTGTGTGTGTGTGTGTGTGTGTGTGTGTTTTCCAGAGATTGCAACTCACATAATTAAAAAGGGCAACATGAAAGGTAAGAACAGTCAGTACACAAATATGCAGACATCAACGTTCCAAGGATTACTCAGAAAATACTTGAGCAGGTTATGAGCCAACAAGGGAGAGCTGACTTGTAGTGACCCCAAACCATCTTTCAAGGTAAGTGAGAAGGTAATGAGTGGTTTTACCAGTTCCACACACACCCAGTGGACTTCCATAGCTGAGAGAGGATTTGAACCCACGGCCTCCTGAGTCATAGGCCCTTATTGGGCCAAGACATTGCCCTGGATCCCTGGAGCAATATTGGAGAACATTGTGTACAACTGAAAATGTGAAGGCTTTTTGAGGCTTTCCAACCAACCAACCAACCAACCAACCAACCAACCAAACACACACACACACACACACACACACACACACACACACACACACACACACACACACACACACACCATTTATTGTATTATCCCAAGGACCTTAGTGGAAGAAATCTCTTTGCATGCAAGGTAAATGGGTTCTTGAGTTGTGACCATATAGGATTATGGGCTTTGAGGTCCGAGCAGAGTAGGAAGGCATCTCCAGCTGGTCCCCTGAAATGGGGGTGACCCATATTATTATTATTATTATTATTATTATTATTATTATTATTATTATTATTATTATTATTATTATTATTATTATTATTATTATTATTATTAATTAACCACACAGCTATCTCCGCTGGATTTTATATTACCAATCACTGGTCGAACGCTTCCCAAGCGTTTAGGACTCAGTGATGTATCGGCGAATTATGCGAGCAGATCCCAGTAAGGTGGCTTTCTGCAGCTGACTGGTGGTGACTTTGTCAACTCCAATTTCTTCTAAATACTTGCTTAGCCTTTTCTTGCTGTTGTTGTTGTTGTTGTTGTTGTTGTTGTTGTTGTTGTTGTTGTTGTCGTCGTCGTCAGCAGCAGCAGCAGCAGTAGCAGCAGCAGCAGCAGCAGCAAAGATATATTATCAGAAACAAGGCCAGTGAAGACATATTATCAGTAACAAGGTGAACTAGAAGAAATACGGAGGAGTTGTGAAATTGCAGGTTAACAAATTATCCAGATAAGAGGAGAAAATAGATTAATCACACCTGGGGACATCAAACAGTCTGAAGTTGAAGAAAATATGGATATTGTACAAAAATTTGAACCACAAGAAGATCTATTTAGGATTGGAACACCATCAGAGCTCACTATTATTATTATTATTATTATTATTATTATTATTATTATTATTATTATTATTATTATTATTATTATTATTATTATTATTATTATTATCATCATCATCATCACACAGCAGACTACACTGGATTTTTTAATACAAACCACTAGCCGAATGCTTCCCAAGCATTTAGGACTATGTGATGTATCAGCAAATTATGCGAGCAGATCCCAGGAAGGTGGCTTTCTGCAGTTGACTGATGGTGACTTTGTCAACTCCAATTTCTTCTAAATACTTGCTTAGCACTTTAGGCACCACACCCAGTGTGCCGATTACCACTGGGACCACCTTTACCGGTTTATGCCAGAGTCTCTGAAGTTCAATTTTCAGATCCTGATATCGGGCAATTTTTTCAAGTTGTTTCTCGGTGACTCTACTATCACCTGGTATAGCAACATCAATGATCCACAATTTTCATCTCCACAATCACAATATTCAGGGTATTATGCTGCAAAACCCTGTCTGTCTGTATTTGGAAGTCCCACTCCCAAAGTAATTTTGCATGCTCGATGTATGAATTCAATCCATTCCGAATGAATCATAGAATCATAGAATAATAGAGTTGGAAGAGACCTCAAGGGCCATCTAGTCCAACCCCCTGCAATGCAGGAACCCCTTCACAATATTTCCGACAGATGGTCATCCAGCCTCTGCTTAAAAACCTCCAAAGAAGGAGACTCAACCACCCTCCGCGGCAGCATATTCCACTGCCGAACAGCTCTAACTGTCATGAAGTTCTTCCTAATGTTCAAATGGAATCTCTTTTCCTGTAATTTGAAACCATTGCCCCGAGTCCTAGTCTCTGAAGCCATGGAAAACAAACCTGTTCCCTCTTCAATATGACATCCTTTCAAATATTTAAACATAGCTATCATATTCCCTCTCAGTCTTCTTTTAGAGAGGCTAAACATTCCCAGTTCCCTAAGCCGTTCCTCATAAGACATTTCTTCCAGACCCTCAACCATCCTGGTCGCCCTCCTCTGCACCCGCTCGAGGTTGTCAACATCCTTTTTAAATTGAGGCGCACAGAACTGGACACAGGACTCCAGGTGGGGTCTGACCAGAGCAGAATAGAGTGGCACTATCACTTCCCTTGATCTAGACACTATGGCTCTGTTGATGCAACCAAGAATCGCATTGGCTTTCCTGGCTGCCGCATCACACTGCTGACTCATGAATGCATGCTCTTAAGTTGAACTACTTTTAAGTCGGTGTACCTATCTAAAAAAATTGAAAAAAGAAGTTAAAAATTCAAAAAAAGAAAAGAAAAGAAAAAAATTGTAATTCAAGTAGACCATATCTATAATTTGTAAGGCGGCAGTTAAAATGGCAACAGTTTTCTGCTCTTAAGTTGAATTGCTCTTAAGTCGAGCTGCTCTTAAGTCGTGGTACCACTACACTATACACACACCACTACTTTTTCAAGCTTATGATCCCACCAGTTCTTTGCTACGGGCAGATGATAGTTCTGACACAAATTCCAGTGGCCCATTTGAGCAACTGTTGTTGTTGTTGTTGTTGTTGTTTGTTGTTGTTGTTGTTGTTGTTGTTGTTGTTTGGCGTAAGGGCAGCTCATGCCTAAAAAGCCAGATGCACGTACATATGTGTGACAACACAGACTGGTAAGGTTTATCAGAAAACCTCTCTTTGCTTCTACTTTCTCCGTAAGGCGTCTTGGCAGATTAATAATTTGAAAAATGTGAGTAACCTCATTGCACCAAATTTGGTCACTGAGGGGGGCCTGGTTCCTTTCGCTTTTTCACATTCACTTTCTGGTTCTCACAGATTTGAAGGAGCCTCTTATACACACACACCCCAGCGGTGTCTGCCTTGGGGAGTGGGGTGGCTAGAAGCAGGTGCGTTACCAAACCAGGCTGACCTTTGGGCCGGTCAGAGAGAAACTTAGTGCCATAATGCAACCGGCCTCTTTTCTGAACACAATGAGAGCATCCATCTCTGTAGGTGGGGGAAAGCAGCTGATGGTTGCATCTCTCTCTAAAAAAAAAAAGGAGATGGCTAGTCTTTCAGAAGCTACAGAGGCCGCCAGCTCCTGGCAGGATGAGACCCTTTGCTGCTGCTGCAGCTCTGCGGTCAACCATTTCTCTGTTTCATTATGACTCTGGGCGCTATCTCACAACGGGGAGAAGATGCGGTGAATGTGAAACTCCAGCTTTTGTCCTTACCTGGTCACATGATTGAAGATGTGGGTTCAGGGTTCCCACGTACCTTGCTTCTCTAGAGGAATTTTTTTAAAAAAAAGCATTGATAGGCTGAAGGCCAGCTGGTCAGTGCTGGGGGTGGGGAGTGGGGAATAAAAAAATAATGAAAAAATTTAAAAGCGCCAACCAGCCCCAGGTCCAGCTGGTCGGCACTAGGGGAAGTAAAAAAATAAACAAACTTTTTTTTTAAAAGCACCGAAGGCCAGGTGATTGGCATGTGGGGGAATTTAAAAAAAATTAAAAGCCTCAACCAACCCCAGGGCCAGTGGGTTGGCGCTAGGGAAAAATAATAATAAAAAAAATTAAAAAGCGCCGAAGGCCAGCTGATTGGCACTGGTGGGGGGGGGACAAAAAAAGTAAAAAGCACCAACCAACCCCAGGGCCAGCTGGTTGGTGCTATAGAAAAATAAAAAAACTAAAAATTAAAAAAGTGCAGAAGGGCAGCTGATTGATGCTGCAGGAGGGGAAAAATATTAATAAAAAAATTTAAAAAGCACAGAAGGCCAGCTGATTGGCGCTGGGGAGAATAATATATATATATTCTGGCTCTGGAAAAACGTGCATTTTTAAGTGGAGCAAAAAATAGCCAACATCTCTGGTAGGTCTTGGAAAGTTCGCTAGAACCCGCTAAAGGGGGCGTTACTTTTTTTTTTTTTTTTGAAGCCCGGTGACCATGGGGACAAGATTTTTGGAAACGATTTATCTGTAAATTAGATCAGGATTTTAAAGGACATGTGATAGACCCCATGAGGGAGTTGAACCCCAGAGTGGGTGACCTTTGGGGCAGCAGAGAGCAGAGCTGCTGTTGTTGTTGAGGAAAGAAGTACCTTCACGTATACAAACTTACATCCTTCCACTAGAAAAGGCCTGTATATGCTCTTACTTCTCCTGAGCTCCTTGCCCTCTGAAGATGCGGCCACAGTTTGGCAAAACATCAGGAAGAAAAAACTTCCTGAACACGGCCAAACAGCCCGAAAAACTCATTACGTGTACAGCTAAAGAACAACCGCTGGGGTGGGAAAGAGGTGAGTCGGCTTTACTAGGCAAATACAGGGAAGAAAAGCCAGGAAAACCACTCAATGGACAGCAATGTGAGGTGGCAGACATCCCAGGGGGACCCCTGGACCCGTGAACACAGAATCTGTTTGGAGGGGGCTAAAAATTCCACCCGGGATTCCCTAGACCACAACGATGAAATCCAACCCTGGAGTCACGAGGAACGAAGATGAGCATGGAAGTCCCAGCCCTGGGCAATATCTTGTCTCATGTCAGAAGACAGAGGGTCAGAGATCCCTGCTGAAGCAGGCAACCTTCCCATGTCTTCCTGAGCAAGGATGGACATAAGACAGCCTGGGGGTCCAGATGAACAGGAAGTCTCCAGAAAACAGCAGCTCACCTCTTAGGAGATCACAAGTAGAGATGCGGATGGACCACTACAATGGCAGTACGCCAGAGTTCGTGGTTTGGCGAGGTTCACGAAATATGAATCCTTCGCCCATGAACTGAAGAACCAACTGAATTAAAAAAGAGCCCCCTGCCCCCTCCAAATCTCCCCCTATCCCCTCCAAAATACCCCCACTGCTGTTCTACTGGGAAAAGATGGCCGCCTGGTTTCTCCTAGGGCAGGCATGTCCAAACTTCAGCTCTCCTGATGTTTTGGACCACAACACCCAGAATTCCAAGCCTGTATTTTCAATGGCAAAGGACTGTGGGAGATGTGTTCCAAAACATCTGGAGGGCCAAAGTTTGGACATGCCTGTCCTAGGGTGAAGGGAAACTTTTCTGCCATTTTCCAAAATGGCAGCCACACTTAGGGACAAACAAGCCACTGTTGCTATCCCACTTTGCCTTAGGCCCCACAAGCAGTCTTTTTTTTTTAAAAAAAACCTGATGAATAAGGATGATTAAAAAGGAAAAATATTCATCCCTTTGTAATTTATCAGGGTCTACAGACCTGAAAAGAGGAAGGGGCAAGTATTAAAGGAATCGGCTATATTAATTGAATATTGTGATTCTTTTTTAAATTTGCCGCCATCTTTAGTCACAAGGCCTACGTCAGCTGCTGGCGGCCTTCTAACTTCAGCTCAGTCTGTTGGTTATTACTCCTTGGAAAAGTCCCTGATGTTGGGAACAGACCTGTCCAGTATTATGATTTGGGCGGGACCTTCCTGTTTTCTAGCCCTTGTCCTTTTGTCTTCCCAGAACATTTCTTTTACCGGAAATGTCCTGGGTGGCAGAGGCAGAGGCGAGCTTCCTCCGGCTGCCATCAGGAGAGACTTGGGAGTCTGACTGGAGAGAAAGAGAAGGAGACTACGACTCCCATGATCCTGTCTGGCAGCCGCACTCCAAGGCGCCTGTGGTGCCAGAGGTATATAAAAGTTGGAATGGCTTGGGCACACTTCCTGTAAATCTGCAGGATCTGGGCAGCCTGAGCATTTGGATTGAATAATTTTATTGGGTTTTTAAGGAGGGAACAAAGGGAAGGGGTATGGGAAAAAGGGAGTTCAGTTTTTTTTAAAAAAAATTACATTGAATATGTCAAGCAAAGTAAAAGTAGCGATTTAACATATTGATAAATTGCCAAATATTATCACAGTACTCATAGGTTTGTTACTTCTTGCCATCTTTTCCGAGAGATCTCATCGTAGTCTCCCTTTAAATAGCCGGAGAGTCTGTCGATTTCGATGCATTCTCTTATCTTTTCGTAGAGATTCTTCTCTGTTGGCACGTTAGGTTGTTTCCAGAATTTCGCATACAGTATCCTTGCAGCAACAATTACATGATGAAGTACATATCTCTGATCATATGAAATATTTATGTCTACTATATTTAATAAGAAAAGTTCTGGTCTAAGCTCTATCTTAATTTTCAAATATCTTTCAAATATTTATTTCGGAGGCAGCCAAAGACTTGAACTTATATTTTGAAATGAACCTGAACAAGGGTACACCGCTGAAAACAGTGTGGGATGCCTCAAAGCCCTACTTCAGAGGGTGTGTCATCCAATATATGGCAAAACGGAACAAAGAGAGGAAAAAGCAATCTGAATCCATTCTCAATGCGATGAAAAAGCTTGAAAAGGACTTAATCCATGATCCCCGCAATGAGCAGCTGAACAAAGATTTGGCTTCCTGTAGGCATGAATTAAATTTGATCCTGACTGCAGATATAGCCCACAAAATCAAATTGGCTAAGCTGAACTTTGTGGAAAACGCAAATAAACCAGGCAGATGGTTAGCCTACAGGTTAAAAAAGGTACAATCTCAAAAACTTATTTTAGCACTCAAAGACAAAACTGGGGAAAATCAGACAGAGCAGTTACAAATCCAAAAAATCATAGAGGCATATTATCAGAACTTATTCAAGCCGGAGACGATCGACAAAGATGCCATCTTTCAATACCTCGAACAAGCCAATTTCCCCAAACTTACTGAAGAACAGAGAGCTCAAACGAATGCTCCTATTACAATGATGGAAATAACAGAGGCTATCAAACATCAAAAAATGAACAAGGCTCCTGGACCTGACTCAATACCGGCACAATTTTACAAAAATTCTCTGAGATAGTCTCTGGAAATATGAAAAATCTTTTTTCATCCATCTTGGAAGGTGAAGATATACCAGACTCATGGAAATTATCACATACAACACTGATTCTTAAAGAAGGGAAATCTAAAGACTTGATACAGAACTACAGGCCAATTGCTCTCCTAAATGTGGATTACAAAATTTTTGCAACCATTTTGGCTAATAGATGGCGGACGATTCTACCCTCTCTGATATCACACGATCAGACTGGCTTTCTTCCGAAAAGGCATCTTCAATCCAACATTAGAACTTTCCTCAATGTGTTGGAATACTATGAATGCCACCCTGAGAAGCAAGTAGCTTTTGCATTTATTGATGCTGAGAAAGCTTTTGACAACGTATCCTGGTCTTTACTCAAATCTCAGTTAGATTATCTACAGTGTGGCCATAGAATGCTGCGAGCAATTGAACAAATTTATTCCACCCAAAATACCAGGTTTGTCGTCAATGGCCACCTTACAGATAAAGTCAACATACATAAAGGCACCAGGCAAGGATGCCCTCTCTCCCCCCTCTTGTTTATATTAACTTTGGAGGTGCTTCTCCATGTCATAAGAAATAATCCAGGTATTCAAGGCCTACAAAGCAAAGGAGAAGTTTATAAGGTACAAGCCTTTGCAGACGATTTGTTGGTAATTATGGAGAATCCTCAGACTTCCTCTCTAGAACTCCTAAAGACTTTGGAGGCCTATTCTAAAATCTCTGGATTAAAGGTAAACAGAGAAAAAACATTGTTGCTTACCAAAAATATGACTCCATCCATGATTGAAAAACTGGTAAACCAATCGGGTTTTCAACATGCTAGCAAGGTAAAATACCTGGGTATTATTGTATCTAACCGCTGTAACTCTTTATATAAAGATAACTATGTTAATGCTATAAAAACAATCAAAGCTGACTTGGAAATTTGGTCAAGACTCCAGCTATCCTTAATGGGCAGAATTGCAGCAGTTAAAATGAATGTTCTACCTAAACTGCTTTTTTTTATTTCAATCTTTACCTATATTACCCAATTTTAAGATCATTACAGACCTGGAAAAAAGTATACGTATATTTATATGGCAAAAGAAAAAAGCAAGGATTAAAAACGTTTATTTACAGGATAGAACCAAAACTGGTGGTTTTGCCCTGCCCAATCTAGTGTTATATTACAAGGCTGCTGCCATGACTTGGATTAAAGACTGGATTTTGATGACAAATAAAAGAATATTGCAGCTTGAGGGTTATGGCCTAGACAAGGGTTGGCATCATTATATGTGGTATAAGGGTAATATACCTGCCCTCTTTAAAAGGCAGCCTGAGCATTTGGGTTGCAGGCAGGCAGGCAGGCAGGCAGGCAGGCAGGCAGGCTGGCTGGCTGGCTGGCTGGGCATTAGGGTCCATTTTCTTCCTGCCTCCCCTTCCTGGTCTTCTCATGCCCGGATCCTGTACCATGCCCTCCTTGTCATCGTCACCCTCCTCACCCCCTGGCGCAGCTTCTACAGGGCCACATCCGCTTGGGCCCGCATGGTGGGAGGGATGGTGTGGGTGCAGGTGCATGCACACACGCATATTGGATTTTGCTTTTGTTTGTGAGCACCTCCCTCCTCTCGTCCCGCCCAGCGCCAGAAAAAAACTTGATAGCTATGGTTGGGAAAGATTGAAGACGAAAGGAAAACAGGACGGCAGAAAATGAGATTGTTGGACAGTGTCATCAGTGCAACCAACAGGAATTTGACCAAGGAGGCAGTGGAAGACAGAAAGGCCTGGCATGCTGTGGTCCATGGGGTCACGAAGAGTCGGACATGACTTAATGGTGAAACAACAACAATGTAGGTTATTACCTTGAAGCCCCTTCTTCAATGTTGAAGACCCCTGCTTCATTGTTGGAACACACACATACAACTGCCCTATAGCTTCTACCTGCATGAGTCCGTGTACCAGCAGAGGTTCTCTGGGACTGCTCTTTTAAAGATGCCAAGAAGGACAAAAGATTCAAATATGCCAGGGAGATATGCTTTTGTGTGGTTGTCTTCCTGACCTCCTGCAAAGTAAGACTTGATCTGGAACCCTCTTTTGAGCAGGGGACTGGACTCGGTGGTCTTAGTAGAGGCTCCTTCCAACTCCATGGTTCCATCCTTCTAGAAAACATATTTGCCAGGATTCAGGAGGAGATGGTTGGCTGCTAATTCGATCAGTGTATCCATCCCTTTCACAGTAATTTGGGCATGAGAGAGATGTTTCATTATATGTTTTATCACTTTAGTCATGCTGGATACTGCTCTGGGTGTCCTTAGACAGAATAATGGTATAGACATAAACAGAAAAAAACAAAACCAGACAAGGTATAGGTGGAATGGAGGTGACCTAGACAGGCTAAATGTGACACATTTTTCCTCAATCAGAGGGTTACACAACAATTAGCCACTACACAATAGGGTTGCTCATAGGGTTTTGCATATGACACACTGATAGGGACTCAAGGATGAGGGTGTGCTTAAGCACTTTGGCGGCTGTATTGTCACAGCAGGGTTGCCAATGCAAAACTTAGGAGCACCACAGATTAATCATGCCCCGTACCAAAGCCCCCGGTGCTCGTTTGTAAGGTTACCAGGTCTGGAAATAGAACCTTCAGGTTCTCCAGGTGGGGCTCAGAGGTGGGGCCCCAAGAACGATGCCCTTCTGTTTATCTAATGTGCACACCCCCGATGCATGTGCTAACACATCCCGTGACTTGCAACAGGGCCAGGTCATTACCTTAGATCGAGCAAGGATAAATCAAACCCAACAAATACTGTTTCATGAACACAAGGGGAGTGTCACAGCTCCAGAGCAAAGTTCGGTGTCACGTCAGCCCCTCTGTATCGAAGTAGCAGTGAACCCCATGCTCAAACATTTTTATGAGGTCTCATCTTGATTCCTCTGTCCAGTTCTGGAAACCATGCTTGAAGAAGGAGGCCAACAAAACAGAGCAAGTTCAAAGTGGAGGTCAACAAGGAGGAAGGAGGGACTGGCAACCGAACTGAAAGAACTCGTGTTTAGTCTTGAAAAGAGAAAAGTGGAGATAGGATAGCACAGGCCTGCACAACAGGTAGACCGTGGGCTACTGGTAGCCTGCAAAGGGTTCCAAAGTAGCCTGCCGGCCATCAATAAAAAAAGTGAGGGGATAAGTTCTCTAACCCTCCCTCCCCCATCCCAAGGACCACCACTGCCCCAGCAAAATTCTGGGTCTGCCAGCCCATTGTTTCAGCTGAGTGGAGCAGTTCAAGGGCCATGGCGCATTGAAATCTGCAGAACGGATTAATTGTCTGTGAAGATTCTCAGTCATCCAGGTGAGTTTATCTGGAAATTGAGTCATGGCTACTGGACTTGTTTTTAAGAGATAGAAACGTTTCGCTGCTCATCCAAACAGCTTCATCAGTCTGAATACAGCTAGTGCAAGTCCTCAGGGCCTTCAAGGAGGACTTGCACTAGCTGTGTTCAGACTGATGAAGCTGTTTGGATGAGCAGTGAAATGTTTCTATCTCTCAAAAAACAAGTCCAGTAGCCATGACGCAACTTCCAGATGAATGGATTAATTGGTTTTCAATGTATTCCTATGGGAAACCTCTGCTCTACTTACAATTTTTAACTTATGAGCATGTGCTTGGAACAGATAAAATTCGTAAGTAGAGTTTTTAATGTAGTAGTGTAGTAGCCCTCAGGAAAAAGTAGACCTCGGCCTGTTCAAAGCTGAACGGCCCTGGGATAGCATTTTTTAAAGATGTGAAAGGTAGTCCTACAGAGGTGGGAGATATTCTGTTTTCTATTATCCCCCAAGTTCAGGACACACAACAAAGGGCACGAGCTACAGGAAGCCAGATTTCGGTTCAGTATCAGGGAAAACTTATTCACTGTTAGAGCAGTATGACAATGGAACTCATGACTTCAGCAGGCGGCGAGTGCTCCAGTGCTGGAGCCATTCATGGGGGCAGGGGGAATGTGTAACCGTCTGTCAGATTTGCTTTGATTTGATGTGGCCTTAGAAGCCCCTTGCCCGAGTCTATGATTTCCAACAACTCAGGTATCTGGGAGAAGAAGGAAGATTCCCTGGCCCTCTGATGTTGAAAAGCTCATCATATTTGGCTAAGCAGTGTCAATGGCTTGACACAGTGGATTACACTCGTCGTCAACTTAGTTCCCCTGTATATCATGCATGTGCAGAACTTTGGGGCTCCAGATGTTCTCTAGGACTAAAACTCCCAGGTGCCTACAACCCTAGCTGTGCTGGCCAGGATTTCTGAGAACTGATGTCCACGAGCACCCAAGGACCCAAGTTTGGGAACCGCTGTTGCAGATGGCAGCATAAAAGATGTTATTGATCAGGACCACCACTCCAACCATGGGGCGGTGGGATGATTGGCTGAAGGATGACAGTGGTCATCTGCCACCTGCAATGCAGGTGCTCCAGATCTGACAGTTAGAGCTGTTTGGCAGTGGAAAAATATGCTGCCCCAAAGGAGGGTGGTGGATGGCCATCTATCAAGAATACTGTGATGGGGGTTCCTGCATCGCAGGGGGTTGGACTGGATGGCCCTTGAGGTCTCTTCCAACTCTACAGCTCTATGATTCTATAATTCTCTGGTGTAGGACTACAGCTCCCATGTACCCAAGTCAGCACAATCAGAGGTAAAGGATGGTAGAAAATGGAGGAGGAATCTCACTCAGGGAGAGCTTGATTTAATAATTTCTCCTGTGAGAAAGGAATAAATGAAGATTTGGGTCCCCCCACACATGGGTCATTGTAAAGTTTGCACAGAGTTGTGTAAAAGGCAAGGTGTTACATGAAAAATGCAAGTGTTTCGTGCAAAATACACAGAGGTTTTTGTTTTGGCCTGTATTGTTGCTGGCTGGAACAGGGTCAGTCTCAACCTTCTCTTGCAGGAGTACAGAAATCTCAGCATGGATTTCATAGGACAATGACACACTTTTGAGGAGAAGAAGAAGAAGAAGAAGAAGAAGAAGAAGAAGAAGAAGAAGAAGAAGAAGAAGAAGAAGAAGAAGAAGAAGAAGAAGAAGAAGAAGAATTGTGACCACTTTCCCCCATTTTTCATTGCTCTGAATCGTACAAGAATTTTCTTCCATAGGGATCCTTTCCAGAGCTGAAGAGGGTTGTACCTAATTTAAGAAGGGATTTTTTTTTAGCAGGTAAAGATTTCAACTCAGCTGAGATTTGGGGGACAGACAGAAAGAACCTCCATGGGGCACTGTAGTGAAACAGTCTGAAGCTGTCTTTCTGGTCAAACCCCACCTGGAGTCCTGTGTCCAGTTCTGTGCACCTCAATTTAAAAAGGATGTTGACAACCTCGAGCAGGTACAGAGGAGGGTGACCAGGATGGTTGAAGGTCACTCTGGAAGAAATGTCATATGACGAACGGCTTAGGGAGGTGGGGATGTTTAGCCTTTAAAAAGGAACACTGAGGGGGTATACAATAGCTATGTTTAAATATTTAAAAGAATGTCATATCAAAGAGGGAACAGGTTTGTTTTGCATGGCTTCAGAGATTAGGACACGGGGCAATAATTTCAAACTACAGGAAAAGCTATTCCATTTGAACATTAGGAAGAACTTCATGACAGTGAGAGCTGTTTGGCAGTGGAATATGCTGCCCCAAAGGAGGGTGGTGGAGTCTCCTTCTTTGGAGGTTTTTAAGCAGAGGCTGGATGGTCATCTGTCAGAATCAGAAATATTGTGATGTGGGTTCCTGCATGGCAGGGGGTTGGATTGGGTGGCCCTTGAGGTCTCTTGCAACTCTATGATTCTATGATTCTATGAGCTCTGGCTAGGAGCACTCAGCCCTGTTCATCCAGAATATACCCCTGGAATAATACTGGGGCACATTTAGCATAAAATAGCAGACATAGGCACGTCATCTATTTTAAAGGTTTTTGAGCAATAGACTCCCACTGGGATATTCTTTTAGTAGGATGAGGAAACACATCTGTCATCCTGTAAGGAGGAGCTGATCTATAACGGGGTTTCCCCTTCGTTTGGTACAATACCTGCCTCACTCAACCCTGTCATGACTCACTCCTCTGCCTGTTGTTCTCCTGCCCGGCCCCTTCTACTTCCCAGACTTTTTCATTTCGTGGCTTTTTTTTTTAAATCATGGTCTCTTGTGTGGAATTGGGGCATGTTCCTCTCCTTAGGTTACAGGTCCCAGAATCCCCCACCCACCATCTTTTCCATCATGGGAAATTCTACCATGCACCAATAGATTGCAGTGCCTACATTCCAAACAATAGAGAACCAGTGAAGAGCTGAGAGGGAAGAGGCCCGGAAGCCCATTGAAGCCAATCATCTGCTGAACGCAGGGATCCAAATCAAAGACCATAAGAACATAAGAAAAGCCCTGATGGATCAGGCCAAAGACCCATCTAGTCCAGCTTCCTGTGTCTCACAGTGGCCGAACCAGATGCGTCTGGGAGCGCACAAGACTAAATATCTGTCTCCTGATACCACTCCCCTGCACCGGGGCCTTAGAAGTACCCTGCTTTATTAAGCCTAGAGATGACACATCTCCATCATGGTTTGTAACCTGTGATGGACTTCTCCCCAAGGAATCTGTCCAATCCTCTTTTGAAGGCATCCAGGCTAGACGCCATCACCACATCCTGTGGCAGTTAGTTCCACAGACTAACAATGCTCTGGGTGAAAAAATATTTTCTTTTGTCTGTTCTTAGTCTTCCGTCCCTCAATTTGAGTGTATGTCCCCTAGTCCTGGTATTTTATGAGAGGGAGAAGAGCTTCCCTCTATCCACTTTACTCATGCCTTGCATTATTTTGTATGTCTCATATCCCCCCCTCAGGTAACCTTTTTTTCCGATGGTTTTCCAATTTTCTTTTGAATGCCTCCTGTGTCGGAGTGCTCACCATCTCCCAAGGTCATCAGTTCCGTTATCCTACTGCTCTAAAAGACAAAGAGTTTTCCCTGCTGTTCAGCCTCAATCTGGCTTCCTGTAGCTTGAGCCGATTATGAGGTGCCTTGCATTAGGATGATTGGGAACAGATCCTGCCCCCTCTTCTGTGTGACTACCTTCCAAGTCTTTGAAAAGTGCTCTCTTATCTCCCCTCAGTCTTCATAGAATCATTGAATCACAGAGTTGGAAGAGACCTCAAGGGCCATCTAGTCCAACCCCCTGCCATACAGGAACACCCTTCAAAGTACCTTTGACAGATGGCCATCCAGCCTCTGCTTAAAAACCTCCAAAGGAGGAGACTCCACCGCTCTCCTTTGTGGCACCATATTAGTGATGGGCACTACTCAGCAAAATTTTCATTTTCGTTTTCGTTTTTTCGTTTCGTTTCGTTTCGTAACGAAAACAAAAAATTTTCAAAAACCAAAACGGAAACGGAAACGAAACGACCATTTTTGCCGTGTTTTTCGTTTTCGTTGCGGCAAATCCATTGAACTGAAAAGAATGCTAACGAAACAGCAATTTTTCGTTTTTTTGTTTTCATTTTTTCGTTTTCATTACGAACCGAAAACAAAACAAAAAATTTTCAAAAACAAAACAAAAAACAAAAACGAACCATAACGGATCCCCAAACTACCAAACGAAAAAACGAAACACAATTTTGTGAGTCGTGCCCATCTCTATTATTCCTCTGCCGGACAGCTCTAACCGTCAGGAAGTTCTTCTGAATGTTCGAAAGGAATCTCTTTTCCTGTAGTTCGAGACCATTGCCCCGAGTCCTAGTCCCTGAAGCCATGGAAAACAAACTTTCTTTCCTCAAGGTTAAGCATGCCCAGTTGGTTCAGTTGGCCCTCCTCAGTGTTCCCACTAAACAATTATCTTCAAAAGACCTTCCATTTTGGCAGATAAGTGCTTCCATAAATGTTGTTTTAGGCACCTGTGATTCTCAGCCACCATGGTACTCTTTTGAATGACATTTGGTTACTCAGATGCAAACATACGCTTTGTGAAGGGAGTGCAGACAAAGCTCTGATTCTGGTTGCACGCAAGCACGAAGCAAGTACGCACAGACCCAGGTCACTCTGAAGGACATTTGGTGGAAGCCTCTAGTTATTTCTTTATCCTCTCTCCAAGATGACATCCACGTGTGTGAAATCGGATCTGATTACGAAAAAACAAACCAAGTGCCTTCGATTCCTTTCTTTAAAAGAAAATCTCTCTTCTGGGTCTGACACTTCCTTCCGGGAAGACGTGAAAGAAGCTCTTAACTTTTTAAAATGTCTGATTTAGTCAAGCCCAATAAAAACACTAGCACATAGGGGGTTACATAAATCTTCAGAAAAGGCCAGTTTGACCTTGGAAGGAAATGTGTGTCTGGTTGTTGGACCTGGTTATGTCCTGGAAGGAATTGAACTCTCTTGGGACCTTGACTTTGTCTTTGGGCAAGGTTTGGAAACAGATGGGCACTGGAGTGGCACTCAAAGGCAAAAAGAGAGGAACTGTCATCTCCGTGATCTGTTTACGAGCTTCCTGGAGGACACAGAATACTCAACGTGGCGGTCTATGATGTGATTCAAAGAGGCAGTGCTTTTGACCAGCTCAACTTTTACTGATTCTTTAGGCATGTTTTAGACCCCAAATGAATCTAAGCACCCTTTGAAGAAGACCCACTATGGGACTTTTGGGAGAGGGCTGGGAGAGTAGGAACAGATAAAAGAATTTTTTTTTTACGCAGCGCGTTGTTAGTCTGTGGAACTCCCTGCCACAGGAGGTGGTGATGGCATCTGGCCTGGATGCCGTCCAAAGGGGATTGGACAGATTCCTGGAGGAAAAGTCCATCCCAGGTTACAAACCATGATGGAGGTGTGTGTTCTCTCCAGGCTTTAAAAGACCAGGGTATTTCAAGGGCCACATGCAGGGGAATGGTATCAGGAGACAGAGATCTAGTCTTGTGTGCTCCCGGACGCATCTGGTGGGGCCACTGTGAGATCCAGGAAGCTTGACTAGATGGGCCTTTGGCCTGATCCAGCAGGGCTCTTCTTATGTTCTTATTCACCTGGGAATGTATAAAATCATCCATTTCTATGGCTTTTTCCATGTGGCTGGCTCTAAGCAGAGTTAAAGGAATGATTACAGAGAAGCTGCGGCACGTGATGCAAATTAAAAAAACTCTGTATAGGGATAAAAGAGAAAAATGCCATTGGGCCTTCCAATCCAGATCTTTCTTCTTGTGGGATATATTACCTGCCAGATGGGTTGGAGCTGTCTAGGTAGCTCAGTGGTTTAGCTATCTGGCTGCAGGGCCAGGGATCAGGGGTTCAATTCCCCACTGCGGCTCCTTGGAGAAGAAGAGCCAGCCTGTGTGGTCTTCAGCAAGCTTCACAGTCCCAGGGATATTCCCCCACCCCCCAAAAAAGAAGGAAATGGGAAAACCCTAAAAAGGGTTGCCATGAATCAGAATTGACGTGACAGCACAGGATGGTGGTGGCGGCGGCAATGATGGTTTGTTTGTTTGTTTGTTTGTTTGTTAACCACCCGATTTTCCCTCGGGAACTCTGGGCGGTGTACAACAGATTACCAACAAACAATTTCCCAGAAAACCCAACCCAACAAAAAACAAATATAAAAACAAACAAGCAAACAAACAACGTACAACATACAGCACAGGATCCGGCAAGAAGGCTGGGAGAAAGGATTGAACAACTGACAGACAGAAAAGCCAATGTAGTCTCAGTGATCATCATCATCATCATCATCATCATCATCATCATCATCATCATCATCATCATCATCATCATCATCATTTATGAAATGTGTTGGTCACCAGAATAGAAAAAAGACACACTCATTACCTTATTCTCATGAGTAGAGATGGGCACGAAACAAAAAAATTGTGTTTCGGTTTTTCATTTGTCGTTGAGAGGTCTGTTTCAGTTCATTTCTGTTTGTCAGGATTTTTTTGAAAAATTTCGTTACCGTTTTTCGTTTTTTTTTTTGTGTTTGTCGTTCTACCTGCTTTTTGCGTGATTTTTAAAGCATTTCTGTGCGCAGGCATCCCCCTACGCCCCAGACCAGAGGGAAAACACTAAAAAAAATGGATGTTGGCAGAGACACAGTATAGACTAGGTATGCAGGGAGGCTGCAAAGGCAGCGGCGGGCGTTGCCCAGGGTGCAAGGCAGCCACAGAGTGACTGCACTGTGGGGCAGGGGAGGGTACCCACCGAGAGGTACGCAGTATGCATGCACACAGGGAGGCTGCAGAACTGAAGCTAGAGTCGCAGAGACAGCAATCCCACCCTAACTCCCACCAGAGACTGCAATGAGGACGGGGGCTACCAGAGCTTTTTATGCCCTCTGTGGCTGCCAGACCGTTCCGCCCAGTCTGCAACCTGGGCATGCTCCCACATCACATGGCTTGCCTCCATTTTGTGGCTGGTGGTGACATCCATTTTAAGGGGAAAAGAAAAATACATTGCGATGGGAGAAGACAAAAACAAACGTTTTTAAGGACTCCAACCCCCCTGGTAGGTATTATAAGACAATATAAATAATTATCACTGCGTTTTTACGGATGTCCAGGGCGTTTTTTAACATTTAAAACAGCTCATTTCATTGCGCGTCGCCATTAAACGGAAATGAAACGTAACGACCACAATTTTCGTGGTTCTGTTCGTTTCGTTTCATTTTCATCACAATTTTCGTTTGTCATTTCGTTACGTAACAGAAACGACAAACGGTAACGGAAACGAAAAAATGTTCGTTCTGTGCCCATCTCTACTCATGAGTTCAGGTTGTCTTTACATGACAAGGCATATCAAGTAATTTTTAAAAGTTGCAGCAAGACTCCTAGCCCCCATTTGAGAGCTGATGAATTTCACAAAATGTCATTAATATATTTTATTAAATATATATATTTGAGACGCTAAGCACAGAGATGCATAGCAAGCACAGAAATAGTGGCTGGCTTTTAAGAAACACTCAAGCAACTCATTCAGTGCTTCAGATTCTTAAAAGCAATCTCAAACCTAATCAGGGGCCAGCAACGCCATGGCACCAATTGGATGATTTTTGTACACAAAATGGATCATCTTGCACAAAGCAGGAGCCAATGCAAAATGGTTTCCAAAATACCAGGAAACTGCTCATCCTCCTTTGCCGGCGGAGATTAGAATGTTGGTGCACCTTGTCCTTGACCAGGACGACAAGATGAACATGGTTTTTCTGTCCCTTGATAGATCCAGTAGACAATTTGGATGAGGAAGAGGACTTCTAAAATGTGAACTCTCCCAATGAACCACTTTCTTCAATAAAGGCTGGAGAATGAAATGGAGTCTTTATTTTAATTTAGTTATTTATTTTTATTTTTGAAATTTCAGCATGGGAATTGCTGACATGTTTGCTCTTCCACAAGTCCTTATGGTTTCATCTATCCCTACGGGGGCCAGCTTTGGGTTGCTTCCGATTTTTGTTTCGACAACAGTATCCTGACAGGTCTTCTGCCTACTGAGAACAGCTGTATCCCCAGTGGATTTTGGTAGTCGACAGGGAGTGTGATGTAGTTGTAGTGGATACAGTGATGGACCTGGACTCAGGAGATCTGGGTTCAGGTCACCAGTTGGCCATGGAAACTCATGGGTGGGGGTCTTACCAGTAAAAGTACAGTAGGACCACGGTATCCGCTGGTGATTGGTTCCAGGCCTTCCCATGGATAATGAAAAACCGTGGATAAGAGACAACGCCTGCCTACTCACCCCCAAACTGCTGTTTCCTGACAGTAGCTTGCTTTATGACTGCTGTTTTGAGACAGTAGCTTGCTTTATGGCTGCTGTTTGTGACAAGAGCTTGCTTTGTGGCTGCTGAAATAATTTAATTCCACCCCCCCTGCCAACCGTGGATAACTGAATCAGTGGATACGGGGATCCTACTGTATTCCTTAAACATCTCACATACTGATTTGAACTGATTTGAGAGCAAAACAAGAGCAACAACTGAAGATGGTTAAGAAATGTGCTTGGGTTAGTTGCCATAAGGAACTTCCCAAAAGTTTTGCAAATTTCTTTATAAACCATGTGGAGAGTTTAATTTGAGGGAAAGGAAAACTGACAGATTAATCCTTCCCTCAGGCTACTCGCTATTTGAGAAAGTCATTCAACATTCCTAGAGACTCTTCCCATCCCGCTTATAATTTATTTGAACTGTTGCCTTCCAGCAGACTATATAGAGTAAATCAAAACTCAGACCAAACATTTTTTGAACAGTTTGTGATCCCAGAGCTATCATAGCACTTAACAATGAACTTAAGAACCTCCAGCAGTGAACTGATGAATTACATTACTTGGTCTGTGTGTGGATGGTTGTGTGTGTTTTTAGGGGATATTTTGTTAGGTAATTTTGGTGGGTAGAGGGTGTGTTTTTTAGAGATGCTGTAAAGAGTGGTGTTTCGGTCTGGTCTCTGGGTGCTTTTTATGAATTTCGTTGCATGTGTATACTGTGTATATATGTACGATGGCAATAAATTATTATTATTATTATTATTATTATTATATATTATTATTGGGTTTGTCTGTTTGTCTGTTTCAGGCCCATCCTTGGGTTCAGTTCGGGTTCGGGTTCATACAATTTTTTTAAAAAAAAATCGTATGAACCCGAAACCGATCCAAACCGGTTTGGGTCCTTACCAGGCAGCAGTGGGTGTGGTGGCCGATCCTGACCCCTGCGGCAGGTGATTTTTGAGGTGCTGGCTTGGGGCCAGCACCTCGGGTGTTTTTTTCCCCCCCAAGCGCCGACCTACCACAAGTGCGGCCCCCTGGGGCCGGGTTCGGTGCTCCATATTATTTTTAAATTTATTTTTAAAGCGTTGACCACATGGCCCCTCAGGGGGGCAGTTTCATTATTTGTTTAATTAGTAACGAAACTAATAACGAATAACAAAATGAACCAAAAGTTTTGTTTTCGTACCCATCTCTACTACTACAACTACAACTACTACTACAACTACACTACTGATCCTACAACTTACTACTACTACTACTACTACTTACACGACTAACTACTTATGCCTGGCAGCCATAAATCCTGAACTGCACCAAACAGGAAGGCATCCATCATGCTCTGTGTATCTGTCCCTGCCTTTCCCCCTCCTTTTGACCGTTTCATGCATCCCTCTCTCTCTCCTGCTTTCTTCCCTCACTCGGTCCTCACTGGAAACCTCACGAGGTAGGTGTCAAGATTGGGTCTGCTTGACTGAGCAAATGTGGAGCCATCCTTGCAGAGTCAGGCCCAGCCCAGTGGCAGCTGGTGAGCCTCAGCAACATGGGACCTCCAGGGCTCCTGAGCTTGCTTACTGTGGAACCTTCCAGGAACTCCATCACTCTGCAAGTGTTCCTTTTTTGGCTTCCCTGTTGGAACAGTATTTTGCATGGAGTCTTCAGCTTAGATTGTCTGACTACCACCTCTGTGAATCTTGAACTTGGACTGGCTGACCACGCTCTCTGTCTCAACCCCATCTGGCTTCTGGGAACATCCTGGTACTTGGCCTCCTTGTTTGATATCCTAACTGCCGCCCATGCCCCAATCGTTATAGTTAGGCCGATTAAGAAAGAGTGAATAGTCCAGGGTCACTCAGCTTCATGGCCCAGTAAGG
Organism: Phrynocephalus guinanensis; assembly: GCA_037367245.1. NCBI lineage: Eukaryota > Metazoa > Chordata > Lepidosauria > Squamata > Agamidae > Phrynocephalus > Phrynocephalus guinanensis. The sequence goes on from CM074735.1 coordinate 138,631,558, forward strand.
AGGAGAACATGGATTTCTTATATCCTGGACCAACAATTGGACTGCTGCACCACACTGGCTTGAGGTTGTCCAGAGGCGATCCTGGTATTGCTCAACAGCCTGCTCACACTAAGAACATAAGAACATAAGAAGAGCTCTGCTGGATCAGGCCAAAGCCCATCTAGTCCAGCTTCCTGTATCTCACAGTGGCCCCACCAAATGCCTCTGGGAGCACAACAAGACTAGATATCTGGTCTCCTGCATACCACTCCCCTGCATCTGGCCCTTGAAGTATTTCTTGTCTCATTGCACAAGCCTTTGGAGTCTTTTTGGGCAACTGAATGGCCGGGATGCCAGCAGGACCCCCCATTGCCCCACAAGGAGCAAAGGCACGTGATGTAGGGGGCCATCTGTTAGATGGGATGCCTGGCAAATGCCGATGGTATCTCTCTCTCTCTTTGAATCTCGATGCCTCCACCCACGTGCCCTCTTTCCACGCTGCAAAGAGTAGCTCTGAGACTGGAAGGGCAACCTGGTCTCGTATAATACAAACCAGGTGGACATTTTCCATACAGGACCACATTCCTAGTTTGAAGGGAAGCTGTTTTTGTCCGTGACTCATCAGGCAACAACAAATACTCCCACACCTCCCTTGTGGGTCGACATTTTTGCCTTGAGGTGGCTGTGGAGGTGCTCTAGCTACAAGTTTGCAGGATTGGCAAACCTAGTGGACTTACATTTTTTTTTTAACCCCAAACCCAGAATGAAGCACATGGGTCCCTCCTTTGTATCAATCCTTTTCTCCCCCCCCCGCGCCCCCCGCCCAAAGCCAAAAGGGATTTTTATGTCTTGTATTGCCAAATGGGGCTGTGGTAAGGGAGGGGGGATGGTATAAGACCCATGTTTTCTTTGTTTGAAGAACGGGGGTGTGACTTAAGAAACAGCCTTTTGCAACTGCCCCATCTTGCCTCCAACAAGACTCCTGTCCTGGCTACAACATCACCTAGCCATGGATTTATAGAACGTCATCTAACTAAGGACTTTTAAAAGTAGCCTCCTGGTGAAGAACATCTTTCACCATGTCTGATTTTTCTGGGACCTGCTTTGAAGAAGGGTTTGATTGACTGCACTCGAAAGCATGCAATGTTCTTTTTATTTTTAATAGTGGCCTATGAATGTTCATCGCCTGTAACCTATTTTTTTTGCAATTGTGTTTTAGTAAACGGGCCTACGCGGCTCAACTCTCTTCTTTGAGCCTTGAGTAGGAGTGTCCTTCCCTTCTGAAGCTGTGGTTCCCAGCCTTTGACAGCTCCCAGAAATTATCCTAAAAGCTGGATGACATTGTTAAGATAGGTATACTTATAGAAACTAAAAACAGAGGTAACACAACATACTAAAAAGGATCAAATATAAAGGTAAAGGTAAAGTTTTCCTCCCCCCGCACAAGCGTGCGGGAAGTCGCGCCAACTCTAGGGCGAGCTCAACTCCGAATTTAAGCTGAAGATCCAGTGATGGTTCAAGTCTGTCGCCACGTAGCTGGCAGGGCTACAAGGAAACACTGTTTGATCAACCTGCTTTTTACAGTGGTAACCTATTTATCTACTTGCAATTGCATGCTTTCGCACTGCTCGTTTGGCAGAAGTTGGGGTTAACAGCAAGATCCCGCTCCACTGCGTGACACCCGTGATTCGAACGCAAGCTGCCGCCGACTTTGCAGCCAATCAGTTTTCAGAGCCTTAGTCACTGAGCCACCACACCCTCCTTTAAAATGATCAAATACCATCCCTGAAAAGGTTAAACAAGAGCATCACTAAAAGCGAAAAGAAAATAAAAAAAATAAAAAAAAAAAAAAAATAAAAAAAAATAAATAATAACTCTTAAAAGTGCCACATGTCCTTGGTAATTTTTGCTTTGCTTATGATTCTCTGGTTTTTGGCTGATAGGCTTGCACAGAAACCACATCTACCTTTTCTAAGGCCAACAAACATTCAAGGCAGTTAAGGCACAAAACCCAAACTCCATCCAGGCAGCCATAAACTCAGGGAAAGCTTGCCTTAGCTCCTATTTTCCCCGCAAACAGTCCAAAAGTAGAGCAGAA
>CM074735.1:138634134-138764134 GCA_037367245.1 Phrynocephalus guinanensis
ACACCTGCCCACCCACCCCAAAACTGCTGTTTCCTGAGAGTAGCTTGCTTTATGGCTGCTGTTTGTGACAATAGCTTGCTTTGTGGCTTCTAAATTATTTAATTTTTTCCCCCTCTGCCAACCGTGGATAACTGAATCAGTGGATAAAGCAAAAGTAAAGTATTCTGCTTATATACCGCCCCATACCACTACAAGTAGTCTCTGGGCGGTTTACAATTTTAATTACAGTGTGCAGGCTACACATTGCCCCCCCCAGCAAGCTGGGTACTCATTTTACCGACCTCGGAAGGATGGAAGGCTGAGTGAACCTTGAGCCTGCTACCAGGGATTGAACCCAGGTCGTGAGCACAGTTTTACCTGCAGTACAGGCATTTAACCACTGCACCACGAATCAGTGGATACGGGGGTCGTACTGTATTGGAAAAGTGCTCCCCTCTCTCCCTTCAGTCTTCTTTTCCCAAGGCGAAACAGGTCCAGTTCCTTCCATCTTTCCGCCTCAGGTTCGGTTTCCAGTCCCCTGATCATCCTTGTTACCTTCCTCTGAACTTGCTCCAGTTTACTGGCTTCCTTCCTGAAGTGTGGTGCGCAGAACTGGGCACGGTTCTCCATTTGAAGCCTAACCTGTGCCAAGCAGAAGTGGACGAGTACTGGTGTGGAGATGGTACTTCTTTCTGTTCCCCACGTCCTGGAAAAGCATTGGCCTACTTTGCAGCCTTATCACACTGGTGGCTCGTATTCAGCTTGCTGTGACCTTCCGCACTTCCAACTTGACCGTGAAGCCTTCCAAAATAAGGCTTGAGTGGGCGAAGGGGGCGGGTTACACACAGCACACATACAAGGACACCGTCTGGATATGTCAAGGCAGGGAGTTAAGAACCCTAATTTCAGAACAGAAGAAGGCATGGGCAATGAAGAAACCTTGTGGCTATCCATATCACCAGAGATACTTGTGCACCTGTGTAGTGTCGATCACTGGAAAGAGAATGCTGGGATAGAGGCCATTTCAATTTGGTCCACCAAGGTCTTCAGAGGTTCTTCTGTTTACCAACTTCACTCTTTCTGCATCCTCATCCTCATGTTGGTTATCCCCACATTTGGGGGGCTGGTGGTGTTTCCTTCTGGCAGCTTTGCATAAGTTTTGCCTGTGCTATCCAGTGTTGTTTGCAGCATAGTTTTAAAGCAAAATGGGATTGCTTTAAGCAGGCAAAACATTCAATACAATCCACAAATGGCCTCAGAGGTTTTTTGTTTTTCCTTCAGATATGGCAGACTTTGAGGACAAAAGGCAACCCGTTTGTTAAATTTCCCAAGACTTTCACTGCGATAGGTTGAGCTCGCTAGCGGCTCCTGTTTCATCTCTGGTTCTGATATTCTGATCTATTTATTGTGCTTTTAAACTGCCTGGTGTAGCTAAACATACAACTAAAATAACAATAAAAAGAAAACACATGATGCTACAAACAAAAGAAAAAGAAAATGGCAACCGAAGACAGACGCTTGATCGTTTAAATGAATCAAATTACGTATAGCCTGACAAAGAAAATATCCAGTAAAAATAATAAAAATCATCATCAACAACAACAACCAGAACCATGTGGGTCTCAAAAACTAGCCTAGAATAGTGATGGCAAACCTTTAGAGACTAAATACCCAAATTGCGATTCAAATCACACATTTTTTTTTTTGCAAAGTGCCAATATGGAAATTTAACCTGAATACAGTGGTACCCCGGGTTACAAATGCTTCAGGTGCTACCCCTTGAGAAAGCGAGGATCGAAGAGCAGGCTTTTGAATTCCCTGCGGCCACAGCACACTTGTTGCGGCCACCGGAAATTAAAAAACCTGCTCTTTGATCCTCGTGTTCCTGAATGGTAGCTCCCCATCGGCCTCTCTGCCCTGGTGCTACACTGTTGGGAAAGCCAGGGGGAGTGGTAGCAGCTTGTGGGGTTGTTCGTAGCCCCAGTTTACTCTCCAGCCAAGTGGCATCCCAAAAGCAGCGTGGCTGGAGAGTCAACTGGGGCTATGATGGAGTCCGCAAGCCATTGCTTCTCCTTCACAGAACAGTGGCATGCTCCAAGCAGAGGGGGAAGTGCCGTGGCTGTGAGGGTGCGATGTTGGGTGCCAGGGCTGGCATGTCCATTAAGGTGAACTAGGCAGTTTCCTAGGGTGCCAAAATGGAGAGGGGGCGCTGGCCAGTCTGCTGCCCCCCTGCCGCCCCCCCTGCTGCTGGCCACCACCATCCACCCCCCGCCACCCGTCACCGTCCGCCCGCCGCCCCCGCTCCCATCGCCGCCCACCCCCTGTGCCCGTTGCCGTCCTCCCCCCACTCCCATCGCCGTCCCCCGTCATCTGCCGCACCCCTGCCACTCCGCCCTGCCCCAGCCCCCGCCCCCCGCCCCTGCCCCCCGCACACCACCCTGCCCCCCGCCGCTGCCACTGCCACCAACCGCCTGCCCGCCCCCGCCCCCCCCCGCCCCCCCCGCACCTCACCTAGGGCACAAAAAACCTAGCGCCGGCCCTGTTGGGTGCCCACAGAAAGGGCTCCACCTGCCACCTTTGGCACCCGTGCCATAGATTCGCCAACACTGGCCTAGAATGTCATAAAAGGTCTCCTTAAATCATTCAGTGTTCAGAGGCGTAGCCAGTAGTTGGACCGCCTGGGGACAACGTTCGTTTTTGTGCCCTTCCTGCCACTACCACCCCACATCGCACCCACCCAGCAACACGGGGCCTAACCCTGGGGTGGGTGGGTGCACTCATGTGTGCATGGCCGTGTGTGTGCACATGCGTGTGCACCTTACACCTCTCCCACCAAGGTGAGGAGGAGGAGGAGGAGGAGGAGGAGGAGGAGGAGGCGCCTCTGCCACCACACTCCTGCCTGCCTGCCTGCTTCACCACTCGCCTGGTGCGCAGCGGCGGAGGCGGTGGAGGGGCTGCCGTCACCAAGCCTTTGGGGAAAGGAGGACTGCTGGGTGGCAGAAAGGTGCATGGCTTCCTCCAGCTGCTCCCCCTCCAGGCGCCCCCAGATTGCTGCACCTGGGGCAGATGTATGCTTCTGCTCCCCTAGCTACGCCCCTGTCTGTGTTTACTGATTGTCTAACAACATGTGAAGAGGAGGCCTATTTAATTTCTAGTGGCAGTTTATTCCACAACAAGGGTGCCACGATTGAAAAGGACTGGTCACTAGTATATAGCATTTTGGAGAGCGATCGTTCATGGGTTTGTTAAGTGTCAATGCTTGCCTGTTTGGTGAAGTCATCATGGATCCCAATAAGAGCAGGCTTTGGCTGCAGATTTGAGAGTTTGTTCTCATCCCTTGGAGTGTGGAGCATGGATGCACCCTCGTTATTTTGCCTTCTAAAGAGCCTCCCCCTCCCCCCTTATAAGTGCCATAAGCCAACCTGGCAGAGCAAGTAGAGATAGAAATGTGTGAAACACAATGTCATTCGTGTTGTTGCTTGACTTGGCGATTTCGGGTGAAGTCTTTTTTGCCAGACGAAACTGGTTCCTGGGCTCAAAACAATGAAGCCAGGAATGGGCCTGGTCCTCTTGCAACATCCTCCAGAAAAGAGAAACAAAACAAAAAAGAGCCCTATTTCGAACTGAGAAAACAGCCCAGAATTCTGCCCTGCAAAGATTTCCGCCCAAGATTCCTGGATAAAAACACTGGAGGTTCTCAACAGGTGTGGCCTCTCTATTCCCACCTTTCTGAACCACCTACGATGATCCTATCTCTCTCTCCCTTTGCAATATCCCGCAGAGTCAAACAAGCTCCTCGGGGGTGAGAACTGGGATGTTCTCCCCATTCCAAACACAACCAATTGTGGCTTTTTAATTAAAGGGAAAGCCAACATTTCATGGGATGGAAACAGGACAGAGGAGCAACGCGATGACAACACACACAGGTGGAGAAAGTGCCAGTGACCTCAAAAAGACAGAGAGAGAGAGAGAGAGAAACAGAGAGAGATCCCTTTGTTTCTTCAAGTTCCTTCTGGTCCTTTCTGTACCCAGGGTTGGGTTGCAAAGCTCGCTTTCTTGTGGAAACAGCTCTCGGCCCCGAGGCCTGAAGTGATGTTCCTCTTTCGGTGGGACTCGTGGCCATGCAGGCTGAGAGGGAAACACTACCCATGTAAGCTTCTTTATCCCCCTTCTTAGGGCTCTATCACACGTCCTTAAAAATCCAGATCAAATTTCAAGATAAACCGTGTCCAAAAATCTTGTCCCCACACCCACCAGTCTTTTAAAAAAAAAAAAGAAAACCCAGTAATGCCCCCTTTAGCGAGTTTTCCAATACCTACTGGAAAAGCTGGGAATTTTCTGCCTCTGTTAAAAAAAGCTCATTTTTTAGAGCCAGGTGTTATGGGAGCGCATAGATGAGCCTGTTTTCTTTTCTTTTCTTTTTTTTAAATTTTATCATGCTGACCAGCTATTCATGGGGCTGGTTGGGGCTGGTTTTTATTATTATTATTATTATCCCCCCCCCCCAGCACTACTCAGTTGGTCCTCTGGCGGGTCAGGCACTTTTTATTTATTTATTTTATTTTTATTCCCCCCATCCAGTGCCAGCCAGCTGGCTTTTGGCGCTTTTTAAAAATTTCTTTTGATTTTTATCCCCTCCTCCCCACCCCCAGTGCTGCTCAGCTGGTCCTCGGGCTGGTTGGGTGTTTTTTAAAAATTGTTTTTATTTTTTTCACCCCCCATGCCAGCCAGCTGGCTTTTGATGTTATTTAAAATTTTCTTTTGATTTTTATCCCCCCCCCCCAGCGCTGCTCAGCTGGCTTTTTTTTTACTTCCTTGTCTGTGGGAATGGAGATCCCACATCTTCCATCACGTGACCCAGGAAGAGGAAAACCTGGACTTTCAGATTCACCGGATCTTCCCCCAGGTGAGAAAGCATCCTTAGATGCACACTTTGATGTGGCAATGGTGTTTGCAATGTCGCCCGGAGACTGGGCTCTGTAATGAGCCCTAGGACACCTCACAAGGACACCCAAGGCTGAATGGTCACCACTGAGGCACCAGGCTAAGAGCCATCTTCCAGAGTAACAGCCACATTGGCAGAAGAGAACTGGGGCTCCCAGTGGTGACTGAGTAGCACCTCCTGACCAGCAGTGAAACCCGGAAAAGAGCTACCCAAAGGCGGGTCTTCTTAGTGGTTGCCCTGTTGTTCTGGAATAAATTTCCGAGTGAGATCCGCCTTGCAGTCCCTGCCGGCCTTCAAGAGAGCTGTTAAGACCTTGCTCTTTAATGAGGCATTTGGCAACCGTTAATTTAACCTAATTTAGCTTAATTTACATAAGAACCTAAGAAGAGCCATGCTGGATCAGGCCAAAGGCCCATCTAGTCCAGCTTCCTGGATCTCACAGTGGTCCCACCAGATGTGTTTGGGAGCGGATGAGACTAGATATCTGTCTCCTGCTACCGCTCCCCTGTATCTGGCCCTTGAAGTACCCCGGTTTTAAGCCTGGAGATGACACATCTCCCTCATGGTTTGTAACCTGTGATGGACTTTTCCTCCAGGAATCTGTCCAATCCCCCTTTGAAGGCATCCAGGCCAGATGCCATCACCACATCCTGTGGCAGGGAGTTCCACAAACTGACAACATGCTGGGAGTTCCTCTGACTAACAACACGCTGGGTAAATTTAACTTAATTTTCCCCCCCCCCCCCGGGACTATTAGAATTATTAGAATAAGTTTGTCTTTTTGCTGCTCGTTGTTTAGCATTTTAGTTGTGTTTGTTTAATGTTGTGATCATTTTAAAATATATATTTTATATTTTATTTATTGTTGTACTATTCTTCTTTCTTGTATTGCTGGAAACCACCTGGAGTTCCTTTTGGAAGATGGGTGGTAAATAAATAAATAAATAAATAAATAAATAAATAAATAAATAAATAGTGGTAGCTGAAGAGGAGGCCACCACAGTGGTCACTCAAGCGAATTTGTGTTCTTGCTGTCCCAAAGGTGGCAATGGTAGACCCCTGCAGCCATCACATGAGAAGTGTGAATCCAGGTGAACTGGACATCATAAAGCCGGAAATGGAACGTATAAGCATTGTGGTGTTGGGTGTTGGTGAACAATAGTGGGCCGTAACAGGATTTTTTTCGGTCAGGTAACTACAAAATGTTCTTCAGTGGAAATGATGGATCCGGAAGTAATGGAGCAGCTCAAACACAGGCAACGCATAGCCAGAGGTGTAGCTAGGGTTTTCAGCAGCTGGGGATAAAGTCAGTTTTCACACCACCAAGGGACAGGGAGAGGCTAAGGCATCGCGGAGAAGACAGCTGTAGCCGGAGAGCCCTCTGTGCTGGCCCTGGCACGTGGCCTGCGACACACCTTCCCAAGACTCCTGGCAGAGAGACGTTTGGCACCCAATTTGGCACCCCCATATGCTGCATCCACGGACAGATGTTGTCGTCCCCCCCCCCCTTGCCTCCCTAGCTATGCCACTGGGCGTAGCATAGGCAATGAAGAGCTAGAATGAAAAATATGACTGAATAATATTCATCAGATTCCATGGAAAACATAACCATTGTTACGGTCTGTGCTCCACCTACAGCTGCTGAAGAAGAGGAATGCTTTTCTGCAAGGATCCTGGAGGAAACTGGTCACACAACAAAGCCAGAAATGCTTTTTGGGGAAAAACAGGAAACAAAGCAAGCCAAACATGGCTGGAAAATTTGGCCTCAGGGACAGAAATGATGCCAGAGAACAACCCGTTGAGTTCTATGAAGCCGACATTGTGTGTGTTATGAACACTTGCTTCAAGCAAGCAAACAGACAGGTGTTCAGAGGGACATCAACGGAGGGTCGATACAACTCATGGGGAGGAGGGCTGTTCCCTCGAACTCCCAGGCGGCCACGTCCTGCCTTGTTCACAACTCAGGTTTGAGCCGATGGTGCCTCAGGGAAGCTTCTAGACCTGCAGCTTGATTTGAAAGCAAAATGTGCCTTCCCCCTGTACCCTATTTTCAAGTAAAATCAAGGGCTTGTTGGTTTGTTTTGAAACACTGTGGCAAAAGCAAATTGCCCAAGGGGGGGGGATGGTGTAGGTGCCACAACAATGGCAGAGGCAAATGCAAAGCACGGAATCCTCTTACCCACCTCGGGCTTCAATGCTGGTTTATATGTGGCAATATTACTGATGCACCCATGTGTCTCCCAGCTCAGGTGTCTTCAGAAGGGGAACATGTGCAAAGGAGCCCCACAGACTCACACGATATTCGCTCCAAGGAGTGGCAACAGTTCCGGGCGTTAGGACGGAACCAGCGATGGCCCCTGTGTGCTCGCTGTTTGAGGAAAAGAAAAGGGCTATTGGGCTGAACTTGCCCTGTAGACTTCTGAACCACCGCCAGGCTCTCAGAGAACTCAGGCGCTCATGAAAATATTTCTGTTCTTCTTTGTGAGCCTTTACCCTGAGCCTTACTTAGGCCTTAAGATGGAGCGTTCTGATCACTAGTCGTGACAGATACAGTCACCCCCTCCCGCCATTTCGCGGTTCAGGTACTGCGGTCCCACTATATCATGGGATTGCAGTACCTGTGGGGGGGGGGGGAGCGATCCCATCGCTCTCCACCGCCCCCCCCCTCCGGAAAGCCTCAGTGCCGCGTGGAGGGGCGGCAGGGAGTGATCCCATCGCTCCCCGCCGCCCCCCACCTCTCTAATCACCCGCCACCCCCACCCGACCCGCTTCCTCATATCACGGTCCTTAACCCCAGCAATAAGCGGGGTATATACTCAATCTGGAAGTTGAATCATGGCTACCAGACTTCTTTTTGAGAGATAGAAACGTTTCGCTGCTCATCCAAACAGCTTCCTCAGTCTGAATACAGCTAGTGCAAGTCCTAGCTGTATTCAGACTGATGAAGCTGTTTGGATGAGCAGTGAAACGTTTCTATCTCTCAAGAAAAAGAAGTCCAGTAGCCATGACTCAACTTCCAAATAAACTCACCTGGATGACTGAGAATCTTCACAGATGTATATGCTCAAATATATGTCTAGTTCTTCAGCCCTAGTTTTGGGCTGAAAAAAGGGTCCCTCGGTTTACATTCAGGTCAATACTTTTAGCCACTGAGGCAAGTGCTTGGGTCGGTGGCTAAAAGTCATTTTAAACATCTCGCGCCGCTTCTCCTGACCCCGCTCTGCATCACAGGGGAGTGGCACACAATATTTAAAATGACTTTTAGCCACTGAGGCAAGCACTTTTAAACATCACACACCACTCCCCCAGCTCACAAAGGAGGAGCTGCCAGGCCCTGCTGCATTTCCAACCCTAGACTTATACTTGAGTCAATAAGTTTCCCCAGTTTTTGGGGGTTAAATTGAGGGCCTCGACTTATACCCAGGTCAACTATATAAGGTAGTTTTACTCCACCATATTTGGGTTTCTCAAGAGTTATGTAGTTGTTGCTTCTCTTGATTTTACTTGAAAGCTACTTTAGGATTACCCAGTTCATGATAAAATATCCCCAAAATACTCCATTGAATTTCCTGGCAACGCTTGGGTGTGTGTGTGTCCCATGATCTCAGAACATTGTATCCGGTTTCCATGGATGTTCAAAGTATGTGTGTGTGTGTGTGTGTGTGTGGTTCTTCAAATGACTTCTCTGGCATGGCTCTTAGTACCTAGAAAGGTAATCTGTAATTATCACATAAGATTACCTAATTAAATACTTGGTTATTCAAATCTGCTTTCCCTGATTATTGATTGTTTTGCGGCTCCACTGTTTGGACTTGTTCTCATCTGCCCTTAGCCTATCTTACCTATCTCTGACTTTTATGAGTGAAGTTTGATTTAATTATGTTTTTCTTGTATTATTTTTTTTGTCTTTATTATGATTTTGTATTGTTACATATTGTAATAGTCCGTTTTTATCTTGTAAACCGCCCAGAGTGGCTTCCCATCAGATGGTCAGTATATAAATAAATAAATAAATAAATAAATAAATAAATAAATAAATAAATAAATAAAGCCCTACCTATTCTGGACACACACTTCAAGAATGATGCCAACAAACTGGAGAAAATTTAGAGGAGGGCAACAAGGATGATTAGGGGACTGGAAACCAAACCCAAGAAGGAATGATAGAAAGAACTGGCCATGTTTCAGAGAAACATGTGCGGTTACTTCATGTCCTTCTTTGTTCCACGACTAGTTTTGTACCGTGACGGCGTTGGTCGCGATCACGTGGTTTTGTCCCTGTTTCTGAGTTCCCATGGTCGTGATAACTTGTCTCGTAACAAGTGATACCTCACGGTCTTGTACCGTGACAAACACTGAATTTGTCTAGCTTCCTTTTTCCTTTTTTTTGGGGGGGTGCTTAAAAATTCTTTTTCGATATTTCGCTTCTGAAAAGTCAAAATTAAAAAAAACAGACACAGTTTTCTGAGAGAAACGAATGTTTTGTTGCGTGACAGTCGTTACTGCATGGTGTCTTGTCTCAGAACAGAAAGCGGAACCAAGAGTGACAGTGCAAAACCCTCTCCCCAGCACCAGGTACAGGACTGTCGTGCTTAGCACCCATTCCAGGGGCGGGGTCGAGACACATTTCAGTAGTTGTTGCACGACGAACGTGAAGTAACGCTCCTAAGCGCAACACTAACAGAGACAAAACAGATGTGAAGTAACCGCCGAAGAGAAGAGGGAAGATAGGATAGCATTTTTCAAAGACTTGAAAGGCTGTCCTATAGACGAGGGGCAGGATCTGTTCTTGATCATTCCCAGAGTGCAGGACACATAATTATGGATTCAAGACTACAGGAAGCCAAGTTTCAGCTAAATCTCAGGGGGGAAACTTGTTAACTTTTAGAGTGGTTTTACAATGGAACTCACCACCTTGGGAGTTGGTGAGCACTCCAACACTGGAGACATTCAGGAGAAAATTGGGCCACCATCTGTCCAATCTGCTTTGACTTGGATTCCTGCCTGGAGCAGGGAGTTGGACTTGATGGACTTAGAGAGCCCTTTCAAATCCTTTATTCTATGATTGCGTAGTCTGCCCAGAATTTAATGCCATTGTTTCCATGACCTGCATGCTCCACGTTTTACCATAAAAATAATTCTTGGTCAGTTGTGCTGTCACATTGGTCCATGGTAGACGACACCTCTAGATGCATTTCTTTTAATTTGTTGCTAACTTAAGAGAACGGTCAGGATATCACTCTCTCTTTCACCACTAGAGTTGACATAATTGCAAGGTGGGCAACCTTTGAAGTTGATTTAGAGGTTCTTTTCTTCCTCAAAACTTTAGAGAAATTAGGGAGGAACTCAAAGCTGTTCTGGCTGAAGCGTGGTCTGAGGGGGAACATGCATGCCACAGCAATATATTCGAGCAACACTCTTCCCTTCTAGGAGTCTCCCTTGATGTCATTCCGCATAAGGTTGTCATTATCATTCCTCCTCCCACAACGGGGAGAGATAAGCCGTTGATATTGGCTGTTTCTTGGGAAACAGTAGCCTAATTGCTCCAGAGGAAGCAATTCAGATTTACTCTGAATCAATCCCCAACACGGCTGTTGGCAGGTGCTTTCATCAACACCAGGTCCGGGCCGTTCTCATTTACACCTTGTGGGTGTGAGAGTGTTGCGACACCACGGAAGAACCACAGGACGGTCCCGGCTTGTGTTGAGCCCAACCAAGTTGAAGGTCTGGAAGAAATGTCTTACAAGGCTTAGGGAGCTGGGAATGTTTAGCCTTTCAAAAAGAAGGCTGAGAGGGGATAGGATAGCTATGTTTAAATATTTGAAAGAAGAGGGAACAGGTTTGTTTTCCATGGCTTCAGAGACTAGGACGCGGGGCAATGCTTTCAAACTACAGGAAAAGAGATTTCATTTGAACATTAGGAAGAACTTCATGACAGTTAGAGCTGTTCAGCAGTGGAATAATATGCTGCCCCAAAGGAGGGTGGTGGAGTGTCTTTCTTGGGAGGCTTTTAAGCAGAGGCTGGATGGTCATCTGTCAGGAGTCCTGTGATGGGGGTTCCTGCATGGCAGGGGGTTGGACTGGATGGCGCTGGAGGTCTCTTCCAACTCTATGATTCTATGAAGAATGAGAGAAAAGTACAATCTACCACCTTGAAAAGTGACCAAAGTGACTGGCTGGCGAATCGTCTGCTTGAGCCGAGAAATAAGAGCTGGATGCGAAAACAACCAGGAATCCTGAGCTCTTTAATGAGAAACAGGTTTAAATTGGCCTAAACCTCTACAGACCGATGCACGTTTGATGGCAAGAGCTGTAGGCGGCTCCTGACCACGGCAACAGGTGCTCACCTGAGATTCTAAGCTAAGCCCTACCTGCTTGACCAATGGGCCACAACCGTTGTAAGCAATCCTATTCTCTAGAAAGCTGGTGGTAATTGTGATTGAAATGGAGACAGAAAAGGAACTCTATCACATGATCCTTAAAAATCATTTTTTATTTCTTTAAAAACCACATCCAAAAATCTTGTCCCCACCAGGAGCCAGTTTAAAAAAAAAAGGCTTGACTACGCCCCCCCTGATGCGGGACCCACTGCGTTTTCTTGTTCCCGGCTGGGCGGGGAGGGGAAGTACTTCTTTGAACCGCAACCTATGGGAAACGTAATACAAAGCAAACGAAAATGGGGACAAGAAGAACTGCACCTTAATCTTTTTGCTTCCCTTTCTGAGGTATCAGGCGGGGTGGCTTGAGAATGGGGGAATCAGCCCGCGGCCTCTCTGGCTCCATCCTCCCCCCCCCTTTCAGCGAGCAGCGCAACGCTGAAGGAGCAGCGCAACTCCGTGAGGCTTACCTCACTCGGCTGCGGGTGGGAATGGGAGTGGAGGATCGCGCCACGGGGCACTTTTGCCTCGGCGGCTCTAATGCCCCCCCCCCTCTGCAGCCACCACCTTCTGGATTGCTGCATCTCTCCCAATGGATATCGAGGGCACACACAGGGCCTATCAGCTGACAGCGCTCCTCCACCCGGTAGGCATGGGGAAAAGGGGAGGAATCGCTAGCACTTTACTGCAGGTAGGTGGAAGGCGCAGGGGATAGGGCCAGCCACACCATCGCCCACACGGCCTCCTCACCACAGCCATGACGGCCATCCCTTTCAGCTCCCGTACTGGATACAACACACACACTGCCTCCTAAAAGCACGCTTTATGCAGCAGTGGGGCAGCATAATACAAGAGCCCCATGGCGCAGTGGTTAAAATGCCTGTCCTGCAGGTAAAACTGTGCTCACGACTTGGGGTTCGATCCCAGGTAGCCGGCTCAAGGTTCACTCAGCCTTCCATCCTTCCGAGGTTGGTAAAATGAGGACCCAGCTTGCTGTGTGGGGGGGGGGGGACAATGTGTCGCCTGCATACTGTAATTAAAAACTGTAAAACCACCCAGAGACTACTTGAAATGGCGGTATAGAAGCAGAACACTTTGCTTTGCTTTTTGCTAATATGCAACTCATAAAACTGCTGTCGCTTTGATGTGCTGTCCGGCAGTGGGGGCACATAAAATGTGGCTCATTAAGCAGCTGTCGTGGGGACGGAAATCGTGCATCTTATACCACATGGCCTGTAGTGGAGAAGAACCACGCTTAAATATCAGCCACATTTTTCTGTTGTATGATAGCAGTCATGGAAGGAAGGAAGGAAGGAAGGAAGGAAGGAAGGAAGGAAGGAAGGAAGGAAGGCACACACTCATGATACGTGCATGCACACATCCTGCTGGTGAAGAGAACCCTTGTACTATGTACAATGACAATAAAGTATCTATTCTATTCTATTCTATTCTATTCTATTCTATTCCATTCTATTTCCAGTTAAAGCTCTTAGGGAAGGTACCATTGGATGCTAAAGCAACCAGAAATCCAGGGGGAAACTTTAAAAGTGACAAGTTTGAACTAGTGCAAGCTTTTCTCCATTGACTTCAGATGCGGTCCCAATCTCCTTAGCACACGGTGGAACAGGGATTGGATCCTAGATTCCAGAGAAGGCATGGGTGGCGTTTGGATTCCGCTAGCCCAGCGTCAGCTCAGCTGACCCAGATGGAATGCTGTAAGCCAACGCCTCCCAAATGAGACAGTGTTATCCATTACCGAGAGGAGCAGTGCTAGGCTTTCAGGAAGGCATCTACATTTTGAAGAAAAGCATTCAGTGTTGTAATTTTTTTTTAAATGGAAAATGGGGTGGGGATGGGGGTGGGGGTGAGAATTTCTCTGTAGGCAGCATTTTGCATCCTACCATGAGGTCACTTGATCATTTAAAAGGTAGCCACTGGTATTTTCACCGCATTTCAGATTCCAGATAAAATTAGTGGGAAAGACAGGTTTGGGAGCAAAGCTGCCTAGATGCCCTAAGCACATCCGATCTTGCCTGATATCGGAAGCTACGCAGGGTCGGCCCTGGTTAGTACTTGGACGGGCGACCACCAGGGAATACCAGGTGCTATAGGCGCCTGGAGTAGGAACTGGCAAGCCACTCCAGTATTCCTGCCAAGAAAAACTCCATGGACATGGAGTCATGAAGAGTCGGTCATGGTTGCATTGACACAACATGCACGCATGCACACACACACACACACACAGGTTTGGGGGCAGGGGTTTCTTATGTTCCTCCAAAGGAGCGATGGATTATTTTTTTAACCGACCTATGAGAGAGCAGTTCCACCTTCTTGAAATATGGTGGTTATCTAAGAAACATTGCGTTGGAAGGGGCCTACAAGGCAATTGAGTCCAATCCCCTGCTCCATCCAGGAAATCCAACTGAAAGGAGATCTGCCAGGTGGCTGTCCAAATTTCTCTTGAATGCCACCAGCCTTGGAGCACTCACCAGCTCTCGAGGCTATGATGATGATTGATTTGTAGATCATAGAATCAGAATCATAGAGTTGGAAGAGACCTCAAAGGCCATCCAGTCCTCCACCACCACCCCGCCATGCAGGAACCCCCATCACAGGACTTCCGACAGATGGCCCTCCAGCCTCTGCTTAAAAACCTCCAAAGAAGGAGACTCCACCACCCTCCAGGAGACTCCACAACCAAGACCAACAAGAACGAGACCAACAAAGGGTGTTGGGAGGGAGGGAGGAGGATACAGAAGACGGAGGATCTGAAGCCACCAGCATTATTCAACCCAAAGTTGCAAAGAAGAATTTGGAGCCTGGGCGGCCATTGCAATGCTGTTTGAGGAGAAGCTTGTGAAAATGAATTTTATAATCTTGTGATCTGTTGGAGAAATATGTAGAAAGATCACTGAAATATGGAGGGAGGAACTGGGATGCAAAATTCCTAAGCCACAGAGAATCCAAAGGTAGTTGGGAAAAATGAACAATGATTATAACAATCATGATGATCATATAGTTGTGGTCAGTCATTGCTGTTTTTAAATTTAATATTATCCTTCTTATTTCTCAGCATTGCTGGTGCTTACAGGTGAGCCAAAGAGTCAAGCTTAGTATTGTCCTAAAACTCTGTGAGTGAGATCAGATAACATCATCATCATCATCATCATCATCATCATCATCATCATCATCATCTTCGTCGTCGTCGTCGTCAGCTGCAGAAAACCACCTTACTGGAATCTGCTCGCATAATTTGCCGATACATTACATAGTCCTAAACGTTTGTGAAGAGTTCGACTCGTGTCTGGAAGTTGTGTCATGGCTAGAGATGGGCACGAAATGAACAATTTTTCGTTTTTGTTTTTTCGTTTCGTTGCGTAACGAAATGAAAAACGAATTTTGTCTCCAAAATGAAACAAAACGAAACAAAACAACAGAAATTTTGTCATGCATTTTGTTTTTGTTGTGGCAAATACATTGAACTGTAATGAATGCTAACGAAACAGCAAGTTTTCGTTTTCGTTTTCATTTTTTTCGTTTTGTTACGTAACAAAATGAAAATGATTTTTTTTTGCATAAAATTCACGAAAAACGAAAACGAACCAAAACGGACCCCCCTAAACGACAAACGACAAATGAAACACCATTTTTTTGAGTCGTGCCCATCTCTAGTCATGGCTACTGGACTTCTTTTTTTTTTAAGCGATAGAAACGTTTAGCTGATCATCCAAACATCTTCATCAGTCCGAATACAGCTAGTGCGAGTCCTCCATCTTATACTCAGTCAGCTTTGACCTCTAGTCACCCTGGTCTGAATTAGGCTCATAAGATGAACAATGGGCTGAATAGGCTCGTTAGGAAGACAATAGTATTCATAGTCCTAAGGTGAACAATGGCCTAGGGTGCTGAAACCTATCAAGAATGGGTTGTGACTTTGTGAGCTATGGCCTTGGTGGTGAAGGCTTTTTGATTTGTCTGGGTACTTTGGAAAGCACAGCCTGATAAGTAGCAGATAGACTATGCCGGAGCCCACCACCTCTGTTGAGTGAGGGGTTTTCAATGCTCACATGAATGGCTTCCCTTACTCCTCTCTCAAATCACCTCTCTTCTTTGTCTAATATGTGTACATCCTCATCTTTGAAAGAGTGCCCTTTGTCCTTCAAATGGAGGTATACTGCTGATTCTGGTCCTGAGCTGTTGCCCCTCCCATGTTGGGCCATCCTTCTGTTTAATGGCTGTTAAGTTTCTCCAATGTAGAGGTCTGAACACTCCTCACTGCATTGGACCGCATATACTATATTGCTCCTTTTATGGTTTGGTATCGGATCCTTTGGGTGGACAAGTCTCTGCCTTAGTGTGTTTGTGGGTTTGAAATAAACAGGGATGTGGTGTTTGCCAAAAATCCTTTCAAGTTTCTCAGACACTCCAGCCACGTAAGGAATGACCAGGTTCGCCTGTCGGTTCTGGGTCTCAGGCTGATCCCTTGTTCTTCTGGGATGGCCCACTGCTTTGTTGAAGGCCCACCTTGGATATCCACAGGCCTTAAGTGCTGTCTTCAGGTGCCTGTCTTCCTTCTTCTTGGCTTCTGAGGAGGTGGGGATGCTCTCTGCTCTGTGGCTTAGGGTCCTGATGACTCCTAGTTTGTGCTGTAATGGGTGGTGGGAGTCAAATTGATAAGACAATACTCTTTGGTTGAGTTATTTTCAAATGTTTGGTGGCTGAGGAGGGTCCTAACAGAGGAACAACGGACTCCTGGACCTCGTTAAGTTGACCACCGTGTTCTAAATGAAGAAGAAAGGAAAAAGAGTTCTTGAAAAGTCTTGCTTCAGGAAAAGTTATTCACGCAGTGCCAACAGGACCATAATATGGGTGCCTGGTGACTCTCCCAGGGATTGCAATGCACAGCTGGGGCTATTTCCAAAAAGTGCCACCTTGGTGGCAACCACCCTCGGGTAATGGCTTTAGAGGGTAAACAGACATGGGGGGGCAGTACAAATCCGGATTGATCATCAAGAGACAGAAAATATGTGAAGGAAAATCTTCAGAATTTTTACCAATCTGGGCCTAAATTCAGTTGGTAGGGTTCCAACTAGAGCAGACCCACTGAATCCAAGGGATTGATGCAACTGTTCACTTCCTAAGACCCAACGGAGACAAACAGTTAAGTCATCACAGTAAATTATGTAAGTCCTCGTTATTTGCATGGTTCATGAGAAAACGGGGGGTGGCAGATCCTGACGGTTGGGCAATGTTTTTTGTTTTTTTTGCAAGGAGGCGGCTTTTCTCTGGAGGCAAATTGTGCATGTTTTGTGGGTTGCGTTGATTAAAATCAGCCGGGTTAGAAAACGCAGGAGCGGTGGCTTTGTGGACTAGATAGCACTGACACATTTTGCATACGCCGAAGCTTTGGATCCTACTGTGGAAAGTCCCAGGTTCACCTTCTAAGAAAAGGATCTGCTTCTGCTGTCATTGATCAAGAGCCACGTGTCTAATTTGCATAAATTGTGAAAACGAACGAGAACAAGGAAAACACTCCTTTGATCTTGCTGCCATGAAACAGAACTCTTTCCAGGGCAGAAGGGACGCTTGCAGTGTACCACTCCTGGAATCACAAGACGGACCGTCTTGTTGAAAGAACCCACTCTATACTTAGACACCCAGCTCTCTACCTCCTTTTCGCTATCTGTCCCTGGAGCACTGCCTAGAGGTGCTGTTCTGGAATGGATGAATGCCAATAGGCTAAGGTCATAAGAACATGAGAACATAAGAAGAGCCCTGCTGGATCAGGCCAAAGACCCATCTAGTCCAGTTTCCTGTATCTCACATTGTGGCCCCACCAGATGCTTTTGGAAGCGCATGATCTGTCTCCTGATACCACTCCCCTGCATCTGGCCCTTGAAGTACCCTGGTTTTAAGCCTGGAGATGACACATCTCCATCCTGGTTTGTAACCTGGGATGGACTTTTCCTCCAGGAATCTGTCCAATCCCCTTTTGAAGGCATCCAGGCCAGATGCCATCACCACATCCTGTGGCAGGGAGTCCACAGACTAACAACGCGCTGGGTGAAAAAATATTTTCTTTTGTCTGTTCTTACTCTCCTAGCCCTCAATTTGAGTGTATGTCCCCTAGTTCTGGTATTTTGTGAGAGGGAGAAGAGCTTCCCTCTATCCACTTTACTCATGCCCTGCATTATTTTGTACGTCTCAATCATATCCCCCCTCAGGCACCTTTTTTCCCAGACTAAAGAGCCCCAAATGTTTTAGCCTTTCCTCATAAGGGAGTTGCCCCAGCCCAGTAATCATTTTAGTCGCTCTCTTCTGCACCTTTTCCTGGTCGAACCAGGGCAAGACAGAAGTTCTTCAGGTGGGACCCCTCAGTGCCTGTGGTTTGGGAAGCTCCTTCTCCTTTGGGGGAGTATCTCTCTCCATGAAGAATGAGGTCCATACCTTGGGTGTCCAATTGGACCCGATGCTCACCATGGAAACCCTGGTGGCATCAGTGTTCCAATCAGCGCCCTACCATCTGTGTCAGATTGCTCAGCTGCGGGCCTTCCTTGACATTGGGGCTCTCACCACGCTGGTCCCTGAACTCGTAATTTCGTTCCCTTTTGCACACTTGCTCCCCCTCACTCCCTTGCATGTACCCCACCCCCAAGCGCAACTCCTCCGGCGCTTCCTCCTTCCTGCTTGCCTGAAGGGTGAAGCTGCCCTCAACTGCTGGGTTGCTTTTTGTTGGGGCTCAGCTTGGTTCGGGTGTTCTCTCCCTTGGTGTCCATCCCTAGCGGGCAGCCAAGGCTGGGTGGGTGGAGGGGTGCGGGTGGGGTGGGGTGGGCAAGAAAGAGGGGCAAGAAAGAGCTGTAGTGGTGGCAGAGGTGGCGGCTGGTGAGGATTAGGTGCAAAAGCGGCAGGAGGGAAGGAAGGGACCCATGGGTGCCAAGAGTAGCGGTGGTGGCAGGCATTCTTCCCATTGCCGCTCTGGGGCCGCGATCTCACTAAAGTTTTCTGTGCATCTTAATTTGATGTGTAGTTTTTTTTTGGGGGGGGCGGTCACGTGGTGTTTGATGCGCAGTTAGTGTCCTGTCGACAGGGTAGTATTTTACTGCTCTGTGCCCATCTCTACTTGCTTACTGCACATCTTTTCCCTTTTTTCTGGGTCGATTTACTAAGTCTCCGTTGCAGGAAATGGCAGGAAAAGGGGTACGAAGCTAATGACTTTGTATTTTCTGGGGTCGCACCTTGCTATAGTAGCAAAGAACTGCGCATCCTTCAGGGAAGTTTTTTAAACCAACCCCTAGCGGTGGTTTAAAAAACTTTGGTGAAAGTGCGCTTCCAGGGGCGTGGTCAGTCGGGGCACCAAATTACTTCCCTTCGCGGTTAGGATGCGATCTTTTACTGCACAGTTCTCTGCAGCAAAAATGCAAAGAAAACGCTGGTGAGACCGCAGCCTTGGGCTCCTAAGCCTGAGGGGGGAGGAGGGAGAACCTGCCCAAGCCATGCCTTTGTGCCTGGTCCTCAGCCCTGTGGAGAGGAGGAGGAGAAACTGCTCCAGGAAATGGCTGCCCCTCTGACTGCCCTAAGCACATCTGATCTCGCCTGATTTCGGAAGCTAAGCAGGGTCGGCCCTGGTTAGTACTTGGATGGGAGACCATCAGGGAATACCAGGTGCTGTAAGCGCCTGGAGTAGGAACTGGCAAACCACTCCAGAAATTCCTCCCAAGAAAACTCCATGGACATGGGGTCACGAAGAGTCGGTCACGACTGTAACGACGCAACACACACACTGACTGCGGCTCCTTTTCTGCAGAATTCAGCTTTCCCAACCCCCACTCCACCCAACTCCACACCCCCCTCTTTTCCTAACTTCCAGGGCGGGTGAGCTGACCTGCTCTGAGGTAATGCTGAGGTGATCCCCCCTCCCCCCCCAAAGAGTTGGAAAAAGGTGCCTTGCAAACAGGGCCAGGCTTACAGTTATAAGGGTAAACAGATAGTTGGGGGGGGCAGGAGGGGGGCACAAAAACTGACCTTGTCCCCAGGCACTGCAAACTTTAGCTATGCCTCTACCTGCTGGGCCCTGTCGCCCACTCTGGCCAGCTGGCAGGGCACCAGCTCTGGCAGCTCCAGCAGTGGTGGTGGAGGAGGAAGCGGAGGCAGGACACAAGCAGGTAAGGGAGCCATTTCGAAGACAAACGAAATGGTTTGTTTTAACAAAAAAAACAACAACAAAAAACACCATTTCGTTTCATCTGCACGAAAATGCTGCTTCATCGTTTCGTTTCGTTATATAACGAACCGACGAATCAGCGTTTCGTATTTCAGTTTGTGCCCCTCCTGAATACACATACACACACAAGGCACATCCCTACTTGTAAAACGAATATTAGGTCTGTAACCTATTTATACACGGATCCAGTCTGGTAGGTGCACAGAACTGTTACGATATGAAAAGGATTAATAAATCAGAAAATACAAATGCAGTCTCAAGAAAAAGCCGAGTTGCTTTAAAATAATTTGACAAAAGGGCATTTCGTGTTGTTGCTTGACTTTGCTACTCCATGTGCAGTATACAGTATTTTTCTTTCCCAGAAGAAACTGGCCCCTGGACTCAAAACAATGAAGTCAAGAACGGGCCTGGTCCTCTTGCAACATTCTTAGGAAAAGGAAAACAAAAAAGCTGTACTTTGAGGTGAGAAAACGGCCCAGATTTCTGGCCTGGAAAGATTTCCGCCCAAGATCCTAAGGCACCTGAGTGAAAAACCTTGGAGGTTCCCAACAGGTGTGGCCTCTCCGCTCCCACCTTTTTGACTCACTTAAGGCGATTCTATCTCTCCCTCCGTCAAACACACTCCTTGCGGGTGGGAACGGAGCGATCTTGTGTTCCAAATCTACCAAACTGCGGCTTTTTAATTAACGTCAAGAGCCAGCCTTCAGCCAAACTGGGGTAAGTGGTACTGGAGGATGCCCGAAACATCCAGGAGGGGGAATAGGAGAAATACCCGGTGAGAAAGTTCCCATGTTTTTACACGATTCCTCCAGTCCTCTTTCTATAGTTGACGATGTCTCACAGGATAATAATTAAGCATAAGCAGGGCCGGCACTTCCATTAAGGCGAACTAGGCAGTTGCCTAGGGTGCCAAAATGGAGAGAGGGCACTGGACAACCTGCCGGCCGCCCCCCCCACCAACCCCCCGCTGTTAGCCACTGCCGTCTGTCCCCCCCACCGCCCGTCAGGCACCCGTTGCCCCCCGCCCATCGCTGCCCGCCGCTGCCCGTGCCCATCGCCGCCCACTCACCCCCACCCGTCGCCGCCCCTGCCATCAGCTGCCCCCCGCCGCCCCGCCCCCCACCAGCCACCCGCCCACCGCCCTGCCCACCCACCGCCCCCACCCCACCCCCTGCCCTGCCCCGCCCGCCGCCCTGCCCACCCCCCGCCCCCACCCCACCCCCTGCCCACCCTGCCCGCCACCCCCCACCCCACCCCGTCCCTCGCTTAGGGCACAAAAAAACCTAGCACCGGCCCTGAGCATAAGATAAACCAATTGGCCAGATTAGGAACATATCCTTGCAAATATATGAAGCAAGGTACACGGAGAAGGGATATTGTTGTCTCTGTATTCCTTGATTTGAATTCCTGCCTGGAGAAGGGGGTTGGATTTGATGGCTTTATAAGCCCCTTCTAACTTCACTGTTCTGTGATTCTATTATTCTGTCTTCAAAAAGGAGGAACCTGGGAATTACAGGCCGGTCAGACGGACATCAATCACAGGGATAATTTTGGAACAGAATAAAAAGCAGTCAAGCACCTAGAAAGCAATGCAGTAACAACTAGAAGTTACTGGACTGGAGCACCTCCTTTATGAGGAAATGCTAAAACATTTCCAGACTCTTTAGTCTGGAAAAAAGGTGCCTGATATGATTGAGATGTACAAAATAATGCAGGGTATGAGTAAAGTGGATAGAGGGACACTCTTCTCCCTCTCACGAAATACCAGAACTAGGGGACATCCACTCAAATTGAGGGCTGGGAGAGTAAGAACAGACAAAAGAAAATATTTTTTCACCCAGTGTGTTGTTAGTCTATGGAACTCCCTGCCATAGGAGGTGGTGACGGCATCTGGCCTGGGTGCCTTCAAAAGGGAATTAGACAGATTCCTGGAGGAAAAGTCCATCACAGATGACAAACCATGATGGACATGTGTCATCTCCAGGCTTAAAACCAGGGTCTGACCAGAGATATCTAGTCTCGTGCGCTCCCAGACGCATCTGATGGGGCCACTGTGATATACAGGAAGCTGGACTAGATGGGCCTTTGGCTGGATCCAGCATGGCTCTTCTTATGTTCTTATGTTCTTAACACAGATATGTCAAGAACAAATCTTGCCTATTATCTGATCTCATTTTTGATTGAGTCACCTCTCTGATAGACAGAGGGAACGCTTTAGAGTCGACATAGTATATCTTGGCTTCGGCAAAGCTTTTGACAAAATACTCCATGATATATCGATCAGCAAGCTAGTGGTGGTGGTGGTGGATGGAACAGCTATCAAGTGGATGCACAGCTGGCTACAGAATTGTAATCAGTGAGTGATGGTTAATGGCTCCTCAAACTGGGAGGAAGTGACAGGAGGGGTACTGTAGGGCTTAGTCCTGGGTCTGGTGCTCTTCAACATTTTTAGAAATGGCCTGGACGTCAGGCTGCATGGAATGCTAATCAGATTTGTGGATGACACAAAATTGGATGGAACAGCCGATACTTTGGAAGAAAGAAGCAAAATTCAAAATGGCCTAGATAGGCTCAACCAGTGAGCTGAAAGCAACAGAATGAAACTCAACAGGGATAAATGCAAAGGATCGCACCTAGGAAAATGAAACCAAACACATAGTTACAAGATGGTAGATATTTGGCTGAGCAACACTGTGAGCGAGACAGATCTTGGAATTGTAGATCACAAACTGAATATGAGCCAACCAGTGTGAGGTGGCTGCAAAGAAGGCCAATACTATTTTATTCTTCATTAATAGAAATATAGTCTCCAAAACTAACAAAGAACCCATTTCCCTCTTATTTGGCACTGCTCAGGCCTCATCTTTAGTGCCATCTCCAGTTCTGGACTCCACACTTCAAGACGGATGCTGACAAATTGGAACAAGTTCAGAGGAGGGCAACAGGGATGGTCACTGGGGCTGGAAACCAAGACTTAAAAGGAAAGACTGAAAGAACCTGGCATGTTTAGCCTTGAGAACAGGAGACTGGGGGGATATGTGACAGTACTTTTAAAATACTTGAGAAGGGGCAGGGTCTGTTCTTGATGCAACAAGAACAGAAATTACTATGCAAGGAACATGCAACAATGGGCTCAAGTTACAGGAAGGTACAGGAAGCTAGATTTTGGTTGAAGATCCAGAAAAATCTCCTGATGGTTACGGAAGCATGGCAGCAGAACCCATGACCTCGAGAGGTGGTGAGTACTCCAACCCCCGAGGCATTGAAGAGGAACTCGGACAACCATCTGTCATTTCTGCTTTGATTTCTACTGTCTGTGAAGATTCTCAGTCATCCAGGTGAGTTTATCTGGAAGTTGAGTCATGGCAACTGGACGTCTTTTTTCTGGAGAGATAGAAACGTTTTGCTGCTCATCCAAACAGCTTCATCATTCATAAGGCCTGTAGATATCCAAAGTGGGCCTTCAACAAAGCAGTGTGCTGACCCAGAAGAACAAGGGATCAGCCTGAGACCCAGACCCGACGGAAGAACCTGATCATTCCCTACATGGCTGGAGTGTCCGAGAAGCTTAAAAGGATTTTTGGCAATCACCACATCCCTGTTTATTCCAAACCTACAAACACACTAAGGCAGAGACTTGTCCACCCAAAGGATCCGATACCAAAACATAAAAGGAGCAATATAGTATATGCGGTCCAATGCAGTGAAGAGTGTTCAGACCTCTACATTGGAGAAATTAAATAGCCATTAAACAGAAGGATGTCCCAACATAGGAGGGGTAACAGCTCAGGACCAGAATCAGCAGTACACCTCCATTTGAAGGACAAAGGGCACTCTTTCAAAGAGGAGGATGTACACATATTAGGCAGAGAAGATGGGTGGTTTGAGAGAAGGGTCAGGGAAGTCATTCATGTGAGCATTGAAAACTCCTCTCTCAACAGAGGGGGCGGCCTCAGGCACAATCTATCCGCTACTTATCGGGCTGTGCTTTCAACAATACCCAGACAAATCAAAAAGCCTTCACCACCAAGGCCATAGCCAACGACCCATACTGTATAGGTTTCAGCACCTTAGGCCATTGTTCACCTTAAGGCTATGGATACTATTGTCTCCCTAACGAGCCTATTCAGGCCATTGTTCACCTTATGAGCCTATTTCAGACCAAGGTGACAAGAGGTCAAAGCTGACTATAAGATGGAGGACTCGCACTAGCTTTATTCAGACTAGGGATGGGCACAAAATGAAAAACGCAATGATGTTTCGCCGTATTGTTACACAACGAAATGAAACAAAACCAAACGACATGAGGAAGCAGCATTTCATTACAGACAAAACGAAATTCTGTTGTTGTTTTTGTTTTGTTTTGTTGAAATGAGCCATTTAGTTCCATCTGTAAGCCACTTGGGGGAGGGAAAAAGTTTTTTTTAAAAAAAACCCTGGGCTATTTCAAAAAACTTTTTTCCCTTCTCCAAGCCGTGCCAGCTGATCGACGCTGGGGGGGGGGAGGTTTCCCCCCCACACTCCAGTGCTGAGTAGTTGGCAACGGGGCTTGGGGGGAGGGAATTTTTTTTAAAAGAAAAAGCCCTAGGCTTTTTAAAAACACTCCGTCACTTTGCAGCCCCCCTCCACAAACCACTTTGTTAGTGGTTCATTTCGTATGATTTTTTGGGGGAAAATTCGTATGAAACAAAATGTAAAATATGGGGGAAGAAAGGAAATGAAACAAAACATAATTTTTTTCATTTCATGCCCATCCCTGATTCAGACTGATGAAGCTGTTTGGATGAGCAGCAAAACATTTCTGTCTCTCAAGATAAAAAGGCCAGTTGATTTCTACTCTTATCTTGAGCAGGGGATTGGACTGGATGGCCTTGTATACTTCTAACTTCACTCTTCTGTGATTCCATGATTGCCATTAATAAAACGATGTGTGTCTATATGTTTCCTTCCTTCCTTCCTTCCTTCTTTCCTTCTTTTCTTTCTTCCTTTCTTCCTTCCTTCCTTCCTACTTGTTCTTCTGCCTTGGTTTATTTATTTATTTAAAATATTTTTACCCTGCCTTTCTCTTTAAAAGGACTCAAGGCTGCTTACATCATTAAAAGGGCAAGAGAAATGGGGCGGGACGAGAGATTAAAATCAGAACCTAACTCCAAAGGCAGTGGCGGCACAGGTGTAGCAACAGAAGTTAGAGCAATGCAATCAACGTTGTGCCTGGGATGTAATTTTTAAAAAGAAGAATTTTAAAAGGACACTTTTGAACAGCTGAAAGCAACCATGCAAGTGTATTTCAAAAGAATTCAGCCATGATGGTATTAAAAGTGGCAAATGGAATCAAAGCTCAAAGTGCATTTAAAAGCAACATGGGGAAAACCCACTCAGGTCGCCATTGACCTTGGGGAAACCAGCCTACAAAGAAAGATCTCATCAACAGGTTGTAGGGATCTTCCCCAGTACAGTGGACCCTTGTATAACAAATGGTTTGTTTAACAGAAAATCCACTTAAGGGGGTGCGGCTGGTAAGCGGTGGAGCTGCCAGGGATCACATCACGCCGATTCTGCCTAACCTGCATTGGTCACCAGTTGTTGCCCGAGCCCAATTCAAAGTGCTTGTTTTGACATATAAAACCCTAAATGGTTTAGGGCCTAGATACCTGAAGGACCACCTCCTTCCATACAAACCTACCTGGCAATTAAGATTGAGCCAGGGGGCCCTCCTGAAAGAGCCATCCCTCAAGGAGGTGAGAGGGATGGCTTGTAGGAACAGGGCCTTCTCAGCAGTCGCCCCCAGGCTATGGAATGCCCTCCCGATTGAGATCCAACTGAAATATTCAAGCGAGGACTTAAGACTTATTTATTTAGGCAGGCCGTTTGAGCCTCCAGCCTTCACCAACTTTTATAACATCTTACTTTTTTAGTTTCATTGGCTCGGGAGCTTTTTAAACTCTGCTACAGCTACTGTTTTTTAATCTTGCTTTTATTGTATTATACTGTATATTATTTTTATAGTATTTTATAGGTATTGTGTTGTTTTTACATTGTACTGCTTTTATTGTACTTTTATGAATTTGTTGTAAGCCACCTTGGGTCCCTCCAGGGAGAAAGGCGGCATAAAAATAAAGTTATTATTATTATTATTATTATTTAACTGGCGCCAACGTTGATGACATTTCGGCGCCACGTAAAAAACCTTCCTGTTTCAGAAGTTTTTTAATTGACACAATATAGATTGTGGGTCCTCTGATGGCAATTTTAAGTGTAATGATTTTAGTGTAAGGTTTTTATTATTGTTTTAATTATGTATTGATATTTGATGTTTTTAACTGTTTTAATTTTTTGATTGTCAGCTGCCCAGAGACCTTTGAGTAGTGGGCGGGATATAAGTCAAATAAATAAATAAATAAATAAATAAATAAATAAATAAATAAATAAATAAATAAATAAATAAAAAGTAAATAAATAAATAAAATGCTTAATAGAATCACCCGTGGGGCGAATCCATACAAAAACAGTTGTGATTAGGGATTAATCCATTTTCAATGCATTCCTATGGGAAATTGGTACAAAGGAAAATTTGCTGAACAGAATTTCATTCGGAACAAAATAATTCTTTTATACAAGGTACCACTGTAGTTGCTCCTGAAGGAGCTGAACACAGGCCGGGACCATCCTGTGGTTCTTCCGTGGTGTTGCAAATATTTAAACATAGCTATCCTATCCCCTCTCAGCCTTCTTTTTGAAAGGCTAAACATTCCCAGCTCCCTAAGCCTTGTAAGACATTTCTTCCAGACCTTCAACTTGGTTGAGCTCAACACAAGCCGGGGCTGTCCCCTGGTTCTTCCGTGGTGTCGCAACACTCCCACGCCCACGAGGTGTAAATTAGAACGGCCCGGGCCTGGTGCTGATGAAAGCACCTGCCAACAGCCATGTTGGGGGTTGATTCAGGGTGAATCTGAATTACTTCCTCCGGAGCAATTAGGCTACTGTTGTTTCCCAAGAAACAGCCAATATCAATGGCTTATCTCTCCCCGTTGTGGGAGGAGGAATGATAATGACAACTGTTACAGAGAACGTTGGGGCACTCCTAGAAGGGAAGAGTGTTGTTCTAAAATTTTGCCCTGGCGTGCGTGTTCCCCCTCGGACCACGCTTCATCTGGAACGGCTCTTGCTCCCTCAGTTTTGTGGAACCAAAGACTCTCCCAGACCCGCTTTTGAGTGTCGGCTGCTGGGGAAACTGAGGTCGACAACTTGGTTATCAAACACCCCTCGATGAGTCGTGCAAGTGGGCCATGCCACGGAATCCGTGGAGCCCAAGCCACGCATCCGTTGGAGGCTATCGGGTTCGAGCTGTGGCCCTACAACCTGTTTAGAAAGAGAGAAGGGGACAGAGGGACACTCCATTTACTGACCTCAAAAAGATAGAAGGCTGAGTCAACCTCAAGCCGGCTACCTAAGTCTGTTGGGATCGAAGTCAGGTCAAGAGCAGAGTCCGGTCTGCCGTAGTGTAGTTTAACCATGGCACGCTGAGGACTGTCTCACCAGGGATAAGGGCCTTAAAGGCTGTTTGCCCGGAGCTATTTTCTTTGTCCTGGAGTTCATCGGCCTGTTCGCCCGTTAATTTGTTACTGAATGACAAAATACAAAAATTTCATCTATCTATCTATCTATCTATCTATCTATCTATCTATCTATCTATCTAGCTAGCTAGCTAGCTAGCTAGCTAGCTAGCTAGCTAGCTAGCTAGCTAGCTTATATGCCACCCACTACCCAAAGTTCACACCTTTGTAAAGTTTACTGCAATGCGGCTGTAAAGAATGTAGACCAGGGGTCCTCAACCTAAGGCCCCGGGGCCAGATGCGCCCCCCCCAAGGTCCTGAATCCGGCCCCTGGGACCTATTGCAACCCCCCCCCCACCTACCCCCTGCTTTGCGAACAAGCTAGCCTCCGCAGCTGCTTCTATTGTGGAGGCAGTTCAAAGCAGTGGGCTATGTTGCTTCTCCCACTCCCCCCAACTACCACCCAGATGATCAGCATGCTGGCTAGTGGGGCATTCAAAGTGGGAGGGCTACGGCAAGGTCTCCCACTCCCTCCCCCCTTTTTTCCATGTTGGCCCCTTTTTTTGGACTGTGGTCCGGCCCCCAGTGGTGTCTGGGGCGTGGTGGACCGGCCCGCTGTTCGAAAACTTTGAGGGCCCCTGATGTAGAACCATAGAATCCATCAAGTGTCCCAAAATAACTGGATGGCCACGAGTAAACAATTTCCCGTTCATTTTGTCCTGCATTTGTGGAACGGATTTCAAACTATTGGTCCTCAAAACAAGTCCATCCTTCACCACTCCGCTGAAGAAAGCTGAAAAGAAATTAAAAGTGTTAATACGTCCACCGTACAAGAAAGCAAAAATCAAATCCATTTAAAACCAATTTTAAATTAACTGGTTTAATCAAGAGATGGCCTAACTAATGGGATAACTGGGCAGAGCAAACTTAGACAAGTGCCTGATCAAAGGGGTTTAGGATAAAGCATTGATTTATTGTGCCCGCACAGCTATCTCCCTGGTGGATCTCAGATTGCTGCCAACAGAAGGTTCCACCCGAAGTCATTTCCACTGTTGTGCTCCAGCTTGCCAGTAGGACAGGCCCGAATCTGATCCTAACCCCGTATGCCACTCTTAGGTTGCATCACCAGGGCTGTAGTCCAGTTCTGCAGCACTGGCATGTCTTGTGTAATTTGTATGTTCTGAACATGTTCCGTGCCACTTGTGCAACTCACAGTTACACAAGCGGCACGGAAAACCGCAGCAAGGCCTTCGGGGAGCGATGTTCACCAAGACCTCTGCACAATAGTTGTGCCATGATTCATGCCATCAATGGCACGATCGCATTGTGCAAACCCGGACCGCCTGAAGGCAACGCCACGCACAGTGCCATGGGTTGGTCTGGTGCAAGAGTACGCCAACGTAAGAGCAGCTTTTCAGCTGAGGTGCGCCTCCCTGAGAGCAGCAGGGTGGAGCGTTTCAAAAGACACCGGGATGGCATGGCATGTCAAAGCATTAGTAATAGTGTGTTTTATTAGGGCTTGGCTAGACAGTCAAATTGGACTGGACCAGGCTATGTAGGTTACTTTAGGTTGGATACGTTCACATAAAAGTACATGATGTAATTCTTGGATCCACGTACCCAAAGCAACCCTGTTAAGCACCTGTAAAGCCCTAAATGGCATGCACCCAAGCTATTCCAAAGATTGCATCTCCCTTTATGAGCCTTCCTGTGTGTTCAGATCATCAGGAGCAGCCTTTCTCGGGCCTCCCACCTTCACAGGTGCATTTTGGTGGGGACGCAGGAGAGGGCCTTCTCTGTGGCTGCTCCCAGACTCTGGAACTCCCTCCCACTGGAGGCCAACCTGGCCCCGTCTTTGATGTCCTTCTGCCATCCAGCAAAGACCTTTATCTTCAGGCAGACGTAGACGATGTGTCTAAGAGTTGTTGTTGTTGTTTTGAAAATGAGTACTTTTGCTGCTTTTAAAATCTATTACTGTATAGTAATTATTCTTTGTGCTCTATATTATGGAATTTTTATATCTGTTAACCGCCTCGAGTTCCTTTCGGGAAAATCTGACGGGATATAAATATAAAAATAAATAAATAAATGATCAATGATCAATAATGCTTTTACCTAACATTTTCATACAGTGCTTGTTAAATTCTTTTTAAGTATTTGAACAAATTGATGTTTTTAGGAGAGAAAGCAGGGTAAAAATAATTTAAATAAACGAATAGATAAAATTTGGCATGATCTTTCCCTTAAGATCTCATAAAAAGATCTTGGTAGAACATCAAATCAAAAAGCCTTCACCACCATGGCCATAGCTAACAACCCATTCTTGATAGGTTTCAGCACCTTAGGCCACTGTTCACCTTTAAGCTATGGATAGTATTGTCTCCCTTACGAGTCTATTCAGGCCATTGTTCATCTTATGAGCCTATTTCAAACCAGGGTGACGAGAGGTCAAGCGGGACTATAAAATGGAGGACTCGCAATTAGGTGTATTCAGACTGAAGAACATGTTTGGATGAGCAGCAAAACATTTCTATCCCTCAAGAAAAGTACAGTAGCTATGACTCAACTTCCAGATAAACTCACCTGGATGACTGAGAATTAGAGATAGGCACGGAATGAACTTTTTGGTTTGTTTCATTATTCATTATTCGTTTCATTACGTAACAAAATGAATGACGAAACTGCCCCATCTAAGAGAAATGAAACAAAAACAAAATGGAAATTTCCTTTCATTCACTGGTGTCTCCTACCTGGAGTGTAGACATGGTCACGACCAGAAAAAATGACGTTTCGAGTTTTTGTTTGTCGGAACGGGTCTGTTTCGGGTCATTTCCGTTTGTTGTGAAATTTTTCAAAAATTTGTCGTTTCCGTTTGTCGTTTGTCGTTTGTCGTTTCCACCGCGATTTAGCACAATTTGACTGCCCAGAGCATAGGGGCATCCCGCAATCAGGGCCAGTGCTAGGTGTTTTTGCGCCCTAGGTGGCGGGCGGGGCAGGGGGGGTGGGTGGCGGGGGAGGTACGGGCGGGCGGCGGTGGGGGGGCATGGGCGGGCGGTGGCCACGGGCGGGCGAGTGGGTGGGCGGTGGCACGGGCCACAGGTGGGTGGCGGCGCGGGCGGACAGGCAAGTGGGCAGTTCGGATATCACTTAGGATAGAGGTTCTGTTCTTGGCTTGCACCCCAAATGTGTGTGTGTGTGCAAGCAAATTGAAGTTGGGGAAATAGAAAATAAATGGTAGTATATAATATATATTTAAAATAAATCCACACCTCCCACTCCCAGTCGAACCTCCCCCTTTATCCAATATCAGAAAAAAATCCTCAAACTGCCAGAGAAGAAATAAAGAATAAACTGCTATCCCCTTCAGCAGACAAAGCTGCAGGGAATCAAAGAAATTATTTTCTAAATTCAATTCCCTCCCTGCCTGCCTAACTTAAATCCTAAAGCCTCCAGCCTCCCTCCTCAATCTCGATCGGATCACACCAGCACCAGCAGCCAGCCCTCCTCCCTCAACCACATCCATACACCCGACTGCGATTTCTGGAAGGTGCCTCGGCTTTTTACGCCCTCCGAGACATCCAGAAGTGTCCGTCAAAAACCTGGCAATGCCATTGGTGGAATGGTTCAAACAATTTGCATGGTCCCATCCCATGCCCAGCCCAAATGGGCAGGTCTAAAAAAATAAAAAATAAAATAAAATAAAATAAAATCAATACGACATTTTATTGCTATAAAAAACCCACTGCTGCTACTATAAAAAATCAGGCATTTAAAATAAATAAATTTCACATGTTTCTGTAATGATTTGGTGTGTTTTTTGACCACGATTTCAAAAGAAAAATTGCGGTCGCCATTTTGGATACCCCCACCGCATGGCATGGCGAGACGACGAGGATGACCCCCTCCCAGCCTGGCGCAAGCAGCCCAGGACAGGAGAAGAGGGGGGGAAAGGCCGGGGACCCCCCAGAAACCATCCCTCTGGTCGGTGGCAAAGCCTCAGGCAGGCATATTTTCGCCTGCTTTTTTGGCCGGGAGTCAGGTATTTTTTTAAAAACTTTAAAAAACTTTTTCTGTGCTTCGCATCGCGCGATCGCCACGATGCCACAAACGGAAACGAAAAACCCGACCAAATTTTTCTTTTTTCGGTTCGAGTTCGAGTTCTGACGGCTTAAGTATCATTACCGTTTCCGTTACGTAACGGAAACGATAACCGGAAACGGAAACGACAATTTCACCGAGTCGTGCCCATGTCTACTGGAGTGGTCTGTCTTCCTGGTCCAGTCCTCCTGACTGCAGGGAGGGAGCATCCAGGGG
This sequence comes from Phrynocephalus guinanensis, assembly GCA_037367245.1. Classification (NCBI taxonomy): domain Eukaryota; kingdom Metazoa; phylum Chordata; class Lepidosauria; order Squamata; family Agamidae; genus Phrynocephalus; species Phrynocephalus guinanensis. Next base: position 138,665,524 of record CM074735.1, read on the forward strand.
GAAAAAGCTGACCGGCCATGCTACAGCCGGTACACAGCCACGTGGTCGGCAGTAAAAATAAAATAAAAATAAAATAAAATAAAATAAAATAAAATAAAATAAAATAAAATACAAATACAAATACAAATACAAATACAAATACAAATTACTTGATCTGGCCCATGGGCCGCCAAACTGGCCCGTGGGCTGGCAGGAGAAAAAAAAAAGCAGTTGGGTTATGGGCCACAGTACTGGCCCGCAAGCATCGGAACTGACCCGCTAGCCAGCAGGAGAAAATAAATAAAAAATCATTATAAATAATTTAAAAACCGATCTGGCCCATGGGCCGTGGTACCGGCCTGCGAGCACCAGAACCGACCCACTGGCTGGCAGGAGGAAAATAATAATAAAAAATAATGATAATTTCACAATCTGGATCCAGCCTGCGAGCAGCGGAACCGACCTGCGTGCTGCCAAAGCGGCCTGCGGGCCAGCAGGAAGAAAAGATGCCAACGGCCCACGGCACAGCTGATAGGTGGGCCACGTGGTCTGCAGGAAACAAAATTGGTGGGGTTCAAAAAAAAGAAGAAGAAACGAACCCAAACTAAAACAAATTACAAAATGATTTTTTCCCCTAAAAATTCATTTCATAATGAACAAACCGAACCAACCCGGAAAACGAACCAAACCAAAACAAATAGCCATTTTTTCGGTTCATGCCCATCTCTACTGAGAATCTTCACAGACAAAAAGAAAGGCCCTTTCTCTTTGAAGGGAAGAATTTCTCAAGATAGTTAAGCAGCTGGCTGGCTATCCCCAAAAGTGTCTTAGTGGCCTCAATAATCTACAGAAATGGAAAACTTCCTCCCTTAGCATTTGCTTGGAGAGGGAGTCAAAGATTCCTTTTTAGTGGAGGTGGTTCGATAAAGTGCATCAGCAATGCTTTGACAGAGCGTTAAAACAACTTTCTTTCTTTCTTTTCTTTTCCCCCCTCTTATATTTATTTCACATAATATGAACAAACAAATTCAGCAATGTTAAGAGCCACTTTAGAATATTAACACAAACCAGAGTCCATGGTGAACAATACCTGCCCACTTATCTATTGCTAATACAAAGAAGGTGCTTGCAGAAATGATACATGAGGACCAAACAGGATTTATCCCAAAACAAAAACTAACATCAAATATAAGAACAATAATAGACATCTTGGAATACTACGAACAACACCCAGAGAAGCAAAAGATGTTGATCTTCCTAGATGCGGAAAAGGCTTTTGATAATTTGAATTGGGAGTTTATGCTCCTGCAGTTAAAGAAGATGGGGGCATATGAACCTTTTCTACAAGCAATTAAAACTATTTACACCGAGCAGAGGGCGAAGATCAAAGTGAATAACCAAATGACAGAAAATATCCAAATCATGCAAGGCACGAGACAGGGGTGCCCACTCTCCCCTCTACTATTTGTTTTAACCCTTGAGTCTCTGAATAGACAAATAAGAGGGAATAAGGAAATTAGAGGCCTTAAGATCAAGGGGAAAGAGTATAAATTGCAAGCATATGCAGACGACCTGGTAGTAATATTGGATAATCCCCTGCACAGTATTGAACAAGTATTAGAAGAAATAAAAGAATCTGGAGCAGTAGCAGGCCTAAAAATAAACTATACAAAAACAAAATCCATGACTAAAAATATACACAAAAAGATGTGGAGGAACTCAGCCTCAAAACAAATTTTCAGGAAGTCCAAAAAATAAGATATTTAGGGATTATGATCACAAAAAAAACCAAGTAATTTGATGAAGGAAAATTATCTCTCAATGCAGAAAGAAATAAAGAGAGATCTCTGGACGACTGGGATAAGCTGCAAATATCAATGATGGGTCGAATTGCAACAATCAAGATGTCAGTCCTCCCAAAACAACTTTCAAGGTATATGTTAGCAAGGCCTTAAATCAGGCATGCCCAAACTTCGGCCCTCCAGATGTTTTGGACCACAACTCCCAGAATTCTAAGCTTAGATTGCCAATGACCAAGGACTGTGGGAGTTGTGGTCCAAAACATCTGGAGAGCCGAACGTTGGGCATGCCTGCCTTAAATAAAATGCAAAACTTCCTGTCCTAGGCCTTCCAATGTGGGAATTTTCCATTTCTCAAGGTAGTTGAGGCAAGATCGTTAAGATGTTTCATCAAAAGAAAGACTCCTTGGCTTGATCCCAGCGATCACACGTGATGAAATAGGACCCAAACAGAATTATCCTACCAAGACCTTTTAAAAAAAAAGGAGCCACCCTGATGGGAAGCCAGAGAGGGGCAGGGAGGAAAGCAACCTGAAGGGACCGGTTCGCACTGGCAATTACGTCCTCTGGCCACGGGCAAAAAGAGATGCCCCAGATGGCCCCCCCCCCAGAGTGGACCAAACAGCAGCACAAATCCCCCTGTAGTGAGACATTTTGTCTATGATAATGGCTTACCTGGACCTCATACAGTACCTGCCTTTTTAAACAAATAACCCTGCCTATAAGATTACATTCTGAAAAATGTGATGCTCAAATGTCTGGAAGTTGAGTCATGGCTACTGGACTTCTTTTTGGAAAGATAGAAACGTTTCGCTGTTCATCCAAACAGCTTCATCGGTCAAATGCACTGGAAGGTGATTTGCAACCAGGGTAGGGGATGTACCTTTTCCTTAAAAGGTTGGGATGTGGCCTCTCTCTGGTTCCAGAAGCTGCCCCTGGTTCTGGGCTTTTTATTGTAACAAGGCATGAAACATAAGAACCTAAGAAGAGCCCTACTGGATCAGGCCAAAGTCCCATCTAGTCCAGCTTCCTGCATCTCACAGTGGCCCCACCAGATGTGTTTGGGAGCGCACGAGACTAGATCTCCTTCTCCTGATACCACTCTCCTGCATCTGGCCCTTGAAGTACCCCGGTTTTAAGCCTGGAGATCACACATCACCACATCCTGTGGCAGGGAGTTCCACAGACTAACAACGTGCTGGGTAAAAAAAAAAATCTTTTGTGTGTTCTCCCTCTCCCAGCCTTCAGTTTGAGTGGATGTCCCCTAGTTCTGGTCTGTTGTGAGAGGGAAAAGAGCGTCCCTCTATCCACTTCACTCATGCCCTGCATTATTTTGTACGTCTCAATCATATTTGTACGTCTCAGATATCTCTTCAGTCTGCCATTCCAGGTCGAGAAGGACCTCTTGCCTCACTCAGGCTAATTGACTCCTTCGTCTCCACTTTCCCCACCTCCCTTCCAAACTGTAAGCAAACCAGATGCCAAAAGGTAGTTTAGGAGTCTTTCTCCCAGGACGCTGGGTCAGGTAAACAGGCTCAGGGCAGGGCCTTGATCTCGCCTGAACTGGTGAGATTCCTAGACTTTTTCCTCTTCTAACGTTCCTTGCCCTGGGTTTGTTTTTTAACCCTCCTTTGAGGAACTTGTTTGCCCCACCCATGGGGGTTATATGCCACTGCCGAACTGTCATGAAGTTCTTCCTAACTTTAAATGGAATCTCTTTTCCTGTAGTTTGAGACCATTGCCCCTCTGAAGCCATGGAAAACAAACCAGTCCCTTCTTCAATATGACATCCTTTCAAATATTTAAACACAGCTATTATAGCCCCTCTCAGCCTTCTTTTTGTAAGGCTAAACATTCCCAGCTCCCTAAGCCACTCCTTGTAAGACATTTCTTCCAGGCCCTCAATTATCTGGGTCGCCCACCTCTGGACCCATTTTTAAATTGAGGTGCACAGAACTGGACACAGGACTCCAGGTGGGGTCTGACAAGAGCAGAATAGAGTGGTACTATCACTTCCCTTGATTGAGACATGATGCTTCTGTTGATGCAACCAAGAATCATGTTGGCTTTCTAATAAATAGTAGCTCTTAACAAGGAGGAGGCTGTAGGGAGGGGTGCTCTGAGGATTAGAGATGGGCACGAAACGAACAATTTTTCATTTCCGTTTTCGTTTTTTCGTTTCATTATGCAACAAAACGACAAACGAATTTTGTCTCTAAAATGAAACGAAACAAACAGAAACACCAGAAATGTTGTCGTCCGTTTCGTTTTCGTTACGGCAATACATTGAACTGCTTTAAATGCTAAAAAAAATCCCCAAAAAATGAAATAAATGGTAACGAAAAGGTAACGAAACGAAGGAAAATGAAAACGATTTTTTTGCAAAAATTCGCGAAAAACAGAAACGAACTGAAACGGACCCCCTAAACGACAAACGACAAACGAAACACAGTTTTTTTTTAATTCGTGCCCATCTCTACTGAGGATGGTCTGGTTCACCCTAACTATATCATTGATGCCGAAAGGATTTCGAACCAAACATCCGGGGGAAGGCCCGTCTGATGGCACTCTCAGTCTCCTCTTTGGGTCTCGCTCCTGCTGAATGAGGGAGACGTTCACGGTGCCTGAGCTTCCTCCCTATGGTCGCCTGTCTCAAACTCGGACATGGACTTCAGAAACAGGGCTGCCCTTTGTCAAAGAGGACAGGTGGGGACCCACCTTGCGCTGCTGCTTTTCAAAGCTACAGGGAGCCCGAGTATTTAATTAATTACCTTCCCACCTTTCTCCACATTATTGATTGAAGTTTACATTTGCATTGCTCCATATTTGTTTCCCCTCAAGCCCCCCCCCAAATATCATTTGCATTGTAATAAAACATATTATTACCACTGGCAGGGGTGTGATCCTCACCTGTGGGCCGTGCTGACTTGCATAAGAACATAAGAACATAAGAAGAGCCCTGCTGGATCAGGCCAAGGGCCCATCTAGTCCAGCTTCCTGTATCTCACAGTGGCCCCACCAGATGCATCTGAGAACACATAAGACTAGATCTCTGTCTCCTGATAGTACTCCCCTGCATCTGGCCCTTGGAAGTACTCTGGCTTTAAGCCTGGAGATTACACATCTCCATCATGGTTTGTAACCTGGGATGGACTTTTCCTCCAGGAATCTGTCCAATCCCCTTTTGAAGGCATCCAGGCCAGATGCCATCACCACATCTTGTGGCAGGGAGTTCCACAGACTAACAACAAGCTAGGTAAAAAAAAAACTTTTGTCTGTTTTACCTCTCCCAACCCTCCGTTTGAGTGGATGTCCCCTAGTTTTAGTATTTTGTGAGAGGGAGAACAGTGTCCCTCTATCCACTTGACTCCTGCCCTGCATTATCTTGGGTTTACATTGCTAATCTTAAAAATGAGAGAGATAATCTTGGCGCTGATTCACAGGTCCCTGTTTGTCACTCCCTGTTCCATCACTTCATGACTCAATGCAAAAGGATGATGCCCACCTGCAAAGGTTGCAAGTGGAACGAAAGCTCTCCCTGCTGATTTCCAGCTGTGCTTAGAAAGCGAGTAAAAGGTAAGTAGTCCAGAGAGCGGGCACGAAAAAGGAGATAGGAGGATGAACGTTGAACCAGGCTGGTGGTCCAGAGGGATTATTTCAAACAACCTTCAGCTTTCCAAGGAAACCCTCCCCTTGAATTCATACATAACAGGCTGGCATTTGGGGCTCTTTAGTCTGGGGAAAAGGCGCCTGAGGCAGGATGTGATTGAGACGCACAAAATAATGCAGGGCATGAGTCAAGTGGATAGAGGGAAGCTCTTCTCCCTCTCTCAGAATACCAGAACTAGGGGACATACACTCAAATTGAGGGCTGGGAGAGTAAGAACAGACAAAAGAAAATATTTTTTTCACCCAGTGCGTTGTGAGTCTGTGGAACTCCTCACCACAGGATGTGGTGACGGCATCTGGCCTGGATGCCTTCAAAAGGGGATTGGACAAATTCCTGGAGGAAAAGTCCATATTACAGGTAACAAACCATGATGGAGATGTGTCATCTCCAGGCTTTAAACCAGGGTCCTTCAAGGGCCAAATGTAGGGGAGTGGTATCAGGAGACAGATATCTAGTTTCATGCACTCCCAAACGCATCTGGTGGAGCCACTGTGAGATACAGGAAGCTGGACTAGATGGGCCTTTGGCCTGATCCAGCAGGGCTCTTCTTAGGTTCTTATGATCAATTTCATGTGATGGAAATAGATGCATAAGCTCATGGTCTCATGGGAGAAATTAGGTATCTGAAATCACCATCATTATACTCATACACAATCAAGTCAATTCTCACTTATTTCAGGATTTTCCAGGTAAAAAATCTTGATGACAAATTGAGTGTGACTTAAAATCCACCTCAAATTAATTACACAGCAGATAAAAATGCTTCATGGAGCTACAGAGCAGGCGAATTTCAAGTCTCCCTCAGTAGACCACCCCTTATTGGTTTGTTTCCCCTCAACTGGCACTTATGGTCTCAATCCTTCACTCAGGGACTCTGGTTACGAGACAGAACAAAACGTTTCCATTTACTCATAGTTCTTCGTTGAAGCGCTGAGCGTCAAAGAAGGTGCCCGGGTCATGCAAACGCCTGGGGCTGCTGTCACAAAAACAAGCAGCATTCCACTGATTCTTGCATGAAATAATGCAAGATCTGAGCGCAAAGGGGTGTTCAGAATAGGAGCTCCAGCGGGGACTGGAGAACCTCGCCCTCCAACAGTTTAAGGTTAAGAAGTCCTTCCGAGGCCATCTACCTGCCTCCCTCGATAGCCGTCCAAGATAATAAGCTCTCCATTTGTTTTGCAGGATGCTTTTTGGCTGGCCGGCCGGCCGGCTGCAGCAACAGCCGTACCTCATTCCAGGCCTGCCGACAAAGGGAGGAGAGCCTGAAGCCATGCTCCTTCTCAGCCGGCTGAACAACACCCCAGTTGGCTTTTGCATTCCTGTAAATTTCCAGCCGTGCACACACGCGGGGTTTGTTTTGGTTTGCTGTCAAGCCAACTGGGTGCCACCCGCTTCACCCGTGTCAGCGTTCCTGCCTCAGTATCCGTTGCTGCTGTTAGGCTCAAGGATGGTGAGTGTGTACAAAATCATGCAGGGCATGAGTAAAGTGGATAGAGGGACACTCTTCTCCCTCTCACAAAATACCAGAACTAGGGGACATCCACTCAAATTGTGGGCTGGGAGAGTAAGAACAGACAAAAGAAATTTTTTTTTCCACCCAGCGCATTGTTAGTCTGTGGAACTCCCTGCCACAGGATGTGGTGATGGCATCTGGCCTGGATGCCTTCCAAAGGGGATTGGACAGATTCCTGGAGGAAAGGTCCATCACAGGTTACAAACCATGATGGAGATGTGTCATCTCCAGGCTTAAAACTGGGGTACTTCAAGGGCCAGTTGCAGGGGAGTGGTATCAGGAGACAGAGATCTAGTCTCATGCACTCCCAGAGGCATCTGTCGGGGCCACTGTGAAGGTGGACTAGATGGGCCTTTGGCCTGATCCAGCATGGCTCTTCTTATGTTCTTATGTTCTTATGTGTGTGAGAGACAGTCTGAGAGGCAAGTTTGTGCCCCCATCTTCCTCCTAAAACGACCAGAAATGTGATAGACCCCGCTGGTCTTCATTCTGCCTCCCCGAGTATGCAGAACTCATGTGATTTTGGAAACGGAGGTGCATGCCTATTCCCTTGTGGGAGAAATTGTGTCATCATGTGTAGTTGTTGAGTCAGTTCTGACTTCCAACAACGCTTTTCAGGATTTTCCAGGTAAAGAATCTTGGGCAGAGCGGCGAGGAATTTAGTGTGACTTAAAATACACCTCCTCTAATTAATTACACAGCAGATAAAAATGGTTCAGGGACCTAGAGAAGAGAGTGACTTCAAGATGCCCTCAGTAGATAGATACCCTCCCCATTATAGTTTATTTTATTTTATTTTATTTTATTTTGAATATTTGTACCCCACCTTTCTCCTTGGAAAAGGCCCCAAGGTGGCTTACAATAAAGAGGGACAATATACATCCCAGAATATTTAAGACATATTCAAATTAAGAACAGCGAATTAGAAGAGGCATATTAGAACATCAAAATGTAACATTAAAGCTACAAACAGGACCCAAAAAAGAAAAAAAATCAATTATGAGGGTTTTTGAGACATAAAACAGAACACACTCAAACAGGATCAGTTCAGACAGCACGTCAAATGTGAAATCTAAACTGAAAAAGGATACCAACAAACCCAAATGATCAAATGATATACAAAATGGATTCCCCATCTAGAAGTGAAATTAGAGAAAATTAGCTTAAATTAGCTCCGATCACCATCATTGGGGTGGGTGGGGGGCAAGGACTCTAGAAGCTTACACTGATCCATCTGGTGAAATGGGTTAACTTCAACTGGCACTTATTGTCTCAGACGTTCTTTCTGGTGGTGAGAAAGAACAAAATGTTTCTGTTTACTTACAGCTCTTAGTAGGTTAAAAACAAACATCATATTGGGTGGGGAAATGTTAGCTCGTTACATCACTGAGCTTTGCCGGTGAAGGCTGGAAAATAGTACCCGTGAAAGGGATCTGGGAGTCTTCGTGGACCACAAATTGAACATGAGTTAGCAGTCTGATGCGGCAGCCAGGAAAGCCAATGTGATTCTTGGTTGCATCGACAGAAACATAGTGTCTAGATCAAGGAAAGTGATAGTACCACTCTATTCTGCTCTGGTCAGACCTCATCTGGAGTACTGTGTCCAGTTCTGTGCGCCTCAATTGAAAAAGGATGTTGACAACCTCGAGCGGGTGCAGAGGAGGGCGACCAGGATGGTTGAAGGTCTGGAAGAAATGTCTTATGAGGAACGGCTTAGGGAGCTGGGAATGTTTAGCCTTTCAGAAAGAAGGCTGAGGGGGGATATGATAGCTAGCTATGTTTAAATATTTGAAAGGATGTCGTTTTGAAGAGGGAACAAGTTTGTTTTCCATGGCTTCAGAGACTAGGACTCGGGGTAATGGTTTCAAACTACAGGAAAAGAGTTTCCATTTGAACGTGAGGAAGAACTCCCTGATGGTTAGAGCTGTTCAGCAGTGGAATATGCTGCCACAAAGGGTGGTGGAGTCTCCTTCTTTGGAGGTTTTTAAGCAGATGCTGGATGGCCGTCTGTCGGAAATATTGTGATGGGGTTCCTACATGGCAGGGGGTTGGACTAGATGGCCCTTGAGGTCTCTTCCAACTATATGATTCTATGATACTTTGATGGGGGGTTCCTGAGTGGCAGGGGGTTGGACTAGATGGCCCTTGAGGTCTCTTCCAACTCTAGGATTCTATGATTCTAAGGCCCCACGCAAACCCCTGCAGCATCCAAAAGTCAGAAGCTAGCAAAGAATCTAGTATTCTGAAAAGCTAATGACCCTTCCTGGCCACCTAAAGTGGCTGGCAATACTGAGTGGACATTCAAAGAGACATTTGGGGTCTCTTTGCCAGTGGGCCCGGGGGATGCTCTGCTCTCCAGGCATAAAGGGAGCCGGGTGCCTTGCTCCGGCCGTTCAGGCTCCCTGCCTGCCTGCTCCCCTGCCTTCACCATGGGGGGCGAGAGAAAAGTCTTGATTTCACAAAGATCCCAGGCACCCTGGCGGGTGAGTCACTTTCCACGCGTCTCGGTTTCAGCTGTGGGGCGAAGGCGCTCGGATTACAAAGGGCAGGTGACGGGCCCACCAGATCCGGAACTGAAACCGTGTTCACAGAGAGAGCGCTCAGGCTCCGAACGAGCATTATCGGCAGCTGTGCCTCCTGGAGAGAAATCAGAAGCCCCCAAAGCATCTTCCTGCCGGGAGGCTCATGTTTGCTTGACATTTTTCCTGATTAAGAGGGAATTTATAACCACCTGTTCAGGAACTCCGGGGACGGGGATGTTTACTCAACAAACCAAGTGTGAGATTTCCTAATGGTTTATCACATCTTCAATTTCCTTTTTCTGTGTCGCCTTCTTTCTTTTTTCTTTTTTAAAAATGTTGCTTCTTTTTCTCCTTCTGCAGAAAAAAAAATGCAACAGTCCCCAAATATATTGAGAGATGCAGGGTAATGAACATGGCATGTGAGGGTGATTAAGAGAAGAGGGGGTTGAAAGGTCACGGAAAGCATGGGCTTACAAAGTTGTTCGTTGGTGGAGATAATCAAAACACACACACACACACACACACACACACACACACACACACACACACACACACACACCAGTGCAGGATGGGCCAGGGTGAAACACAGAGAATGTGCAAATTGAACGAATGCAAAACAGCAATATAGTAAAATATAAGGAGCCAAATGTGTTTCAGTTAAACATTGCTAGTGCATTCAGGGCCACAGCTTGTGGGGGAGGGGGGGAAGGGGCATGTGTCCTGGATGCTCTAATGGGGGGTTGGGGTGCCATAATGACAATATAGTACAGTATTTGTACTCTGTACTATTTCGCTGGGTTGGGGGTCGTGGGGGGCAGTGCAGGATCCTTGTTTGCCCCAGATGACCCAAACAGGTCTATAGCAGGGCGACCAGGATGGTTGAAAGTCTGGAAGAAATGTCTTATGAGGAACGGCTTAGGGAGCTGGGAATGTTTAGCCTTTCCAAAAGAAGGCTGAGAGGGGGATATGATAGCTATGTTTAAATATTTGAAAGGATGTCATATTGAAGAGGGAACAGGTTTGTTTTCCATGGCTTCAGAGACTAGGACTTGGGGAAATGGTTTCAAACTACAGGAAAAGAGATTCCATTTGAACATTCGGAAGAACGTCCTGACGGTTAGAGCTGTTCAGCATAAGTGGAAGATGCTGCCCCAAAGGAGGGTGGTGGAGTCTCCTTCTGTGGAGGTTTTTAAAAAGAGGCGGGATGGCCACCTCTCAGAAATACTGTGATGGGGTTCCTGCATGGCAGGGGGTTGTACTAGATGGCCCTCGAGGTCTCTTCCATCTCTATGATTCGATGATTAAGGACTGTCAGGGTTGTGGTCCAAAACATCTGGAGTACTGAAGGTTACACCACCACTGTAATACATCCATCCCACCTTCAATTTAAACATTAGGAAGAATTTCATGACAGTTATATGCTACCACAGAGGGCGGTGGAGTCTCCTTCTTTGGAGGTTTTAAGAAGAGGTTGGATGGCCATCTGTCGGGAGTCCTGTGATGGGGGTTCCTGCATGGCAGGGGGTTGGACTGGATGTCCTTTGAGGTCTCTTCCCACTCTATGATTCTATGACACAGACTGTTGTTGTGACCCTGAGTGCATAGAACAATGGAAATGTGATAAAAACATCAAAATATACATTTTTGTAAGCCCTCAAAAGTGCCTGTAATGCACTGGACAAAACACTGGAAAACAAAATCAGGTTTACAGTAGGCCCCCCCATACCTACTGATGATGTTTGCATTTTTCATTTCTCCGAGTGTCATTTAAAAAATAACTGTTTTTAATTTTAATATTGCGTTTTAATTATGGAAGATACCTCTTTACACATTTTTCAACTTCCTATGTTGCTTTTCAATCATGGAAGCCACCTTGGGTCCTTTTCAAGAAGATTATTGAAGTAAAAATATTTTACATAAATAAATAAATAAATAAATAAATAAATAAATAAATAAATAAATAAATAGTTCATACACACGATCTCTTGGAAAGGTAAATCATTGATTCTAAAATTTTTTTCCAGGAGCTGTACATTTCAGTTTTCCCTACAAAACGGAAGAACTAAAGATCCAATCAAATCACAATATGTTTTAAATCCTCGTTTTTCAAAAAGAACTCTGTTGCCATTTTTCAAACTGGAAGACCCTTCCAATTTTATTTCACTTTTTTAAAATCATGGCCATTGTTTTAGAAGTCGAAAAATGGAGGACAGGAGCTTGTCAAAGAAACATGTTGGGGAATCAAACCTCTGGTTTCACAGTCAAAGATCTAAACCACTGAGTTATTTTTATTTGCATAATCTGAGGAGACTCCATAGGGAAATTGCTCTCTCACAGACTAGCCAGAGAGTTAAGGTAAAGGTTTCCCCACACCACACATGCAAGTCGTGTCCGACTCTAGGGGCGGTGCTCATCTCCGTATTCAAGCCAAAGAGCCAGTGTTGTGCAAGTCCATGGCCGCGTGGCCAGTATGGCTGCAAGGAAACACTGGGTTACCTTCAAGCTATCTACTTGCATTTCACATGCTTTCAAACTGCTAGGTTGGCAGGAGCTGGGGTTAACAGTGGGAGCTCGCTCCGCTGCGTGGCAACCGGGATTCGAACCGCTGAGCTGCCGACTTTGCAGCCAACAATTTTCAGTACTCTAGCCCACTGAGCCACCACACCCCCTAGCCAGAGAGTTACCTGCCCTATAAGTGTGGACCGTAGGTTGAAGAAGCGATACAATCAGAGAATCCTAGAAAAACGGACTTGGAAGGGCCCTGAGAGGCCATCGAGTCTCACCCCCTGCTTAATGGCAGGAATACAGATCGAAGGGGATCTGCCCGGTGGTTGTCCTAATGGCTCCTGAAGGCCTCCATCATTGCTGCCGTGCATTGCCGATAGCATCAAGACAGGAAAAACCTGGAGCCCTGGGGAAAGCAAAGTCAAAGGGCAGAAGCCAACAGCTGAGCGATTCATACATTTCCTATTAAAGCAATTGTTTTTTGCATGAGAAGCACCGTGTCTGGCATGTCCCAAAACTGCAGGGTTGGCCGTTCCTGCAGGTCCATTTATCAGCTGAACAGGTGTTCGGTGGTCCCCAGCCCCGCCTACTCTGGACCCACTGAACGGCAGTGCCCCGAAGAAGGCGGGGCAAGGCAGCCTGGGTACTGCTTATGAGTGGGCGGCTCCTTCTGGAGAAGGCGGGGCTGGGAAGGGCCCCAAACACCTGTTTGGCCCAGAAATCAACATTAATCAAAGTATGACAGAACGAGATTAGGAAGCCAGTTTGTACACTGTATATGATTTTGCATATGATATGTGGTGCTTTTTTTGCCACATGCTATACAATTAAATTACCATATTTAATTGCAAATATTTATCTACAGAGTAACCCTGTAGCTCACTGGGCTGTATAGAAATCGAATAAGTAAGTAAGTAAGTAAGTAAGTAAGTAAGTAAGTAAGTAAGTAAGTAAGTAAGTAAGTAAGTAAGCAAGCAAGCAAGCAATATTTTCATGCATATAATGTTTACACTGCTGCCTAGATGCCCTAAGCACATCCGATCTCGCCTGATCTTGAAAGCTAAGCAGGGTCAGCCCTGGTTAGTCCTTGGATGGGAGACCACCAGGGAATACCAGGTGCTGTAGGTGCCTGGAGTAGGAACTGGCAAGCCACTCCAGTATTCCTGCCAAGAAAACTCCATGGACATGGGGTCATGAAGTGTCGGTCACGACTGTAACGAACACAAGACACACACACAATGTCTACATTACATGGGCTGTTGTTTTTCAATCTGTGGGACCTTCCCTGCATTACATTTGTAGGGACCACCGTTTTCGGTCCTCAGAGTCTCTAAAGGTCTTAAGCGGGCCCTGACTTTGGAGTTCCTAATTTAAATTTTCCTTTCTGGCATATTGTTTGGCCCACATTTAGAAGCTGACTACTCCTTTTCCCCCTTGCGTTATTTCCCCAGCGCTAAGAGCCTGAGCAATCAAGACTTGCAAATAAAGCTCATGTTATATATCCCAAAAAACAATCAAAACTTAAAGCTCTCTGGAGTGCGAAGTATGGAGCTGGGGGGAAATGGTTCTATGATACCTTTGGGTTGTAAAGGAAGTCCAGCTTGATCCTAAGCGGAGATGTCAGGATCTGATGTCTTGGAACAGGATGTTCTGTTGCCTTGCTCAAGGCTCTGAGTTTCTCGTCATACTTTTGAGATAACAATTCGCCTGCAGGAGTTGTGCCCTGAGCTGTGCTCACCAGAGGTGCTGAGTCAGCAGGAGAAGCCCACTTGCCCGCTGACTCAGCACACACTCAGGTGTCCTCCAAAAAGCCAATGCTGCTCCTGGTGGCCTTGTAGACGGATGCTTCTGGGCCACATCTCTACTTTCGGCAAGCTATCTCCGAAGGGTTCCTCCATGACTCACCAGTCACCACCTCCTTTCCATGCCTCTCCATTCTCTGTTTTCTAGAACCTTCAGGACTACCTTGGACTCAGCTGCTCTGAAACCACCCTCTCTTGGTCTTCTGTGGTTCAGTCAACTTGGTTGCTTGCTCACTGGGTGGTGTCTGCTCTCCTGGCTTTGGGAAATCTCTAAACCCATCGGTTCCCCCCCCCCCCCCCCGGAGATGTTGACTTACTGGGAATGATGACAGTGAAATGACAGAAGCAATCTGTAAACATCCCATCTGAAGTCAGATGTGTTAGCTTATGTCAGTGATGGTGAACCTTTTAGAGCCTGAGTGCCTAAACTGCGATTCAACCCCCCCCCCTAATTTTTTGCAAAGTACCTGTACAGCAATTTAACCTGAATACAAGTGGCTGTGAAGGCACCATGTCGGGTGCCCACAGAAAGAGTTCTGAGTGCCACCTTTGGCACCCGTGCCATAGGTTCTCGCCAACACTGGCTTATGTTAGTGGGTTAAGGCTTCTGAAAACTGTCGGCTGCAAAGTCGGCAGCTGAATCCCAGGTGCCATGCAATGGAGCAAGCTCCCGCTGATAACCCCAGCTCCTGCCAACCTAGCAGTTCGAAAGCATGTAAAAATGCAAGTAGATAAATAGGTACCGCCGTACAAAGCGGGAAGGTAAAACAGTGTTTCCTTGCAGCCATGCCGGCCACGTGGCCATGGATTTGCACAACACTGGCTCTTCGGCTTGAATACGGAGATGAGCACCGCCCCTAGAGTCGGACACGACTAGCACGCCTGTGCGGGGGGAACCTTTACCTTTACCTTTTTTCCTTCCACACCCCAGCACATACAAGGTGGCATAACAGCAGTATAAAAAGCAAACAGGACCCTGGAAACGGCAGTAAAATGGAAGCCTTCCTATTAAAACCAACAGCAGCACCAGCGGCAGTAAAACAACAGGGCCACACAAGGGAAAGTTGAGGAACACCCAGACTGACCACGGATGGCTGTGTCAGGTGGCAACACCTCAGAACCAACTGCCGGAGCAGAAAAGCACGAAAGGAAGGGGGGACAGTGGAATAAGCTGCCCCAAGGGAGGGTGATGGAGTCTCCTTCTTTGGAGGTTTTTAAGCAGAGGCTGGATGGCCATCTGTCGGAAATAATGTGATGGGGGTTCCTGCATGGCAGGGGGTTGGACTGGATGGCCCTTGAGGTCTCTTCCAACTCTATGATTCTATGATTCTATCATTCTATGCCCTGCTCTTGGCTTCTTCTAAGCATCTGGCTTGGAGTGAAATCTTGGACCACATCCTTCTAGGGCGGGAAATGTCAGCATCCCCCAGGCGAAAGAGCCACCGCTGAACATGAGGAGAACTGAATACCGGCGTGGACAGGGCCTTGGCGTCATCCAACATGGCTCTGGCTTGTTTGTTTGCTTCATATAGCACCACATTAATACGAGGCATCATTCTGGCCAGTTCACAACAGACTTGAGCATATGTTAACAAACACAAATAAACAATAAAGCCACAAGTAAGAAACAATGAAAATTAAGATAACTGACAACATAAAACCATACAGCGTTGGGGGCCATGTCCCTTATAGTAGCAGGTCAGGTCAACGAGATTGGTGTGAAAGACACCCTGAAAAGCTGTGTGTGTTTTAAGCTTACTCCTTGCAGGGAAGGGTGCAAGCATAATTAGATGGCTCCATAAGCTCAGAGGCCACCACAAAGAAAGCCCTGCCTCTTGTAAATGACTTCCGGGCCTCGCCTAGAGTAGCCAAAAGGAGAAGCCTGGTCCTGAAGGATCTGGTGCATCAGGCAGATGACGCTGGGGTCAGATGCTCCCACAAGTAATGTGGTCTTATGGTGGTCATTGTCCCCCCAAACTACAAGAGCTGTGCTTTTCAGAATGCAGTTATTCCTCAAATGACACCAAGCGTGATTTGCCAGTATCCCTCAGCCACTCACCACGCCTCTTGAGGTCATTGGTTCCATTGTTGTACTGCTCTAACAGTTAGGAAGTTTTTCCTGATACTAACCCGAAAGCTGGGTTCTCTTAACTTGAGTTCACTGCTGCACATCCTGCACTCTGGGATACTTGAGAACAGGTTCTGTTCTTTGGCAGAACGTAGCCCCAGTAGACAGAAGCTGATCCAGGCATCAAGGAGAAGGGTGGGCATGTGAGTTACAAGGAAAACACAAAAGGCCACCCAGCAACCTCTGAAGACCATCAATAGTCTCTTAGGATGACAGCTGTCAGCTACAGATGGACCTTGTCGGCTATCGTTAAAAGCTCTTATCTATCTACAGTGGTACCTCAACTTACGAATTTAATCCGTTCCGACTGCGTACTCTTAAGTCGAACTACTCTTAAGTAGTTCGACTTAAAAAATTGAAAATATAAGTTAAAAAATTGACTTAAAATTGAAAATATGTTAAAAAATCAAAACATGAAAAAATATTTGTAATTCAAACAGACCATATCTAAAATTTGTAAGGCAGCAGTTAAAATGGCAACAGTTTTCCACTCTTAAGTCGAGCTGCTCTTACGTCAGGGCACCACTCTATCTCTATCTATCTATCTATCTATCTATCTATCTATCTATCTATCTATCTATCTATCTATCTATCTATCTATCTATCTATCTATCTATCTATCTATCTATCTATCTATCTATCTACTGCATTTTTAGACCACACCAATTGCCCAGGAGGCACTCTGGGTGGTTTACATGAATGCAAATCAATAGTCTACAACTAGGTACAAACAAATAATAAATGTTGGTGGATGAAAAGTCCTTCTAGATGGAGATAAGCAGATGAAGAAGTATAAGTAAAGGCATCTGGATGCAAAAAATTACAGATACCATAGATAAAATTGTCCAATTAATAGTAATGAGAAAACCACATGGACAGGTTTATTTATTTTATTTATTTATTTATATAGCTTGTATGCCGCCCACTACCCAAAGGTCTCTGGGCGGCTCACAATCAAAATAGACAACTAAAACATCAAAATTACAATAAAATTAGAACAATAAAAACATGTAAATACAATAAATACAATACATTAAAAACACAACACTAAAACTGCCAATAATGAAATAAAAATCCCTGTCCTTGTTCAAATCAACAGAGGCAGGGTTGAAGCTCTTAACCTTGTCCCAGAATCTCCCTGAGATAAGCAGATCTTAAACTTGTTTGTTCTGAAACCCCACCAGTGAGGGAGATGCATGATCCTTCTTGGATAGCATGGCACCACCACTAAAAAGGCCCCGTTTGCCTAGCAAGCATCAGAGTTTCCAGAAGGGGAACAACGTACAGACTGGATGCTCTCAAGGTGACCTGAGAGAATGAATAGGTTCATATGAAAGAAAGGAGTCCGTAGACATAGAGGGAAGTCTCAGTTGGTTAAGAGGCAAACATCTGTTCCCCTAAACCGAAAGGGAGGGGGGTTGATGTGACAGCTGTGTTGTGGTTGCTTAATTTCTGAGTTTCTCGCGGGTTGCATATTGTTGGGGTGATGGTGAAAGGAGCCCATTTACCACAGTGGCCAGTCTATTTCTAGAGACAAGTGAGAGCTGAATTTCTTAATATCTTCCTGTTGAAGCAGAGAGGGCACACAGAGAGACGGGGGTTGAGTGAAACCTGAGGTTTATGTAAAGCATCTGATTCATACCCTGATTCTCTCAGGAGCCGGGCTGGTGATGAAATAGCAAGATGCATTCAAAACAAGCCTTGGTGTTCAGCAAACGGGAAATCCAAATGAAACCATACATCCTCTTGATATTTATTGCTCTGTGAGGTCTCTTCTTCTTCTTCTTCTTCTTCTTCTTCTTCTTCTTCTTCTTCTTCTTCTTCTTCTTCTTCTTCTTCTTCTTCTTCTTCTTCTTTGCCAAAATTCACAAGCTGTTAAGCTCTACCAGTACTCAGTCCTAAATGTTTGTGTATGTACTGTATGTATGTTGCTGCCACTGCTTTTCAATCATCCTCCCCATGGTTGTTTCCAAACTGAAATGAGTGAATTTTGGAGAGACAGTTGCTCACCGGAAACCAAGGGGTAGACCTGTGTCTTTTCATTGCCGTCTCTCAATTTGAGATGACCGTAGACATCGTATGAGCCCTTTTGTTGCTGCACTGAATGGAACCCAGTCGTAGTCAAGACTGATGATGTCCAGCTCACCATTTGGAGTGTTAATCAGGCCTTAATCCTACAAGTAAGTCAGGCTCCAAGCAATGAAGACAAGACATGGTCCTGTGAGCTCTACCCCCCCTCTCCACTCCACTGGTGTGAAGTCTGGTGGTTATTGGAATTCCCTAGCTAGGGCTGACAACACACCTCTCATGTTTTAGTGGTGAACCTTCCCCCATGACAGAAAACCTGTGCCCTTTAGAGCAGGCATGTCCAAAGTCAGGCCCGGGGGCCAAATGCAGCCTGTTTACAAATTTTGAGTGGCCTGCAGCCTCTTCTCCCCACCGGCTCAGCCTGTCATGCATCCCCGCCAGCTGGCCCTTCCCCGTACTGGATGGAGGCATCAGCTTGTGGTTTTATGGTTTGCCTGCCCTCCCTGCTTCTGTCTACCACCACCCAGCCCCTTCCCAGCCTACCCGCCCCTGGCTCCGTTGCTGCAGCATCCTCCCATCCTCCTTGCATGTTATAGAGACTTGTTCAAAGTCCAGCCCGGGGGCCAAATGCGGTTGAATGGTTGGCCCCCATACATTTTCACCTTGCCAATTCTGGCCCTCCTTGCAAAAAAATGTGGACACCCTTGCTTTAGAGGTTTTTGAACACTGGAACTCCTTGGCACAGGATCTGGTGATGGTGTCTAGCCTAGATGCCTTTAAAAGGTGATTAGACTAATTTCTGGAGGAAAAGTCCATCGCAGGTTACAAACCATGATGGGAGATACATTATCTCCAGACTGGGAATGCCTATGATCTCCAGGCTTAAAAGGAGGGGACCTCCGAATGCTAGAGGCAGGGGAGTGGCATCAGGAGACAAGGATCTCATTGTCTCCTGTGCCCCCAGAGACCACTGGTGGGGCCACTGGGAGATCCCTTAAAATAGCTTCCAACAGCAATGAGTTATCTCTCCTTAGGTGCTTGTTTATACCAGCATTCAGCCTGCGATGCCTGGACATGTTAAGTCCAGCGCAATTAGCAACACACAAGGCCCAGTTGGGAAAATTAGAGTTGAAAATTGCAGAATGTTCATCCCTGGAGATTCAGCATGACGTGTTGGACCAAGGTACACATGGGTTGGGTTCCAATCCCTGCTGAACCATAGAAAACTTGTGTAGTTTTCATGGTTCATTGTGGGAGGAAGGAGGCTGGTGATGATAAATCACTCCATGACCATCCCACCTATTTTGAAAGCCTGGCTGAAGTCACTGTCTGCAGCAAAAGGGAAAAAAAATAAGGACATGATAGGGTCTCTGCAAGGTGAAGATAACCAATTACTAACAGAAGACCGAGAGGAGGCAGAACTACTCAACACCTTCTTTGCCTCCGGTTTATCCAGAAAGGAAGAAGGAGTTCAGGTGAGTCGAAGAGTAAATGAGGTAGGGTGGAAATTGCAGCATAGAATAGATAGGAAGGTACAAAGGAACAACTGGAAACATTAAATGAATTTAAGTCTCCTGGGCCAGATGAATTACACCCAAGGATTTTAAAAGAACTGGCAGAAATAATTTCTGAACCAATGGCAATAATCTTTGACAATTCCTAGAGAACAAGGGAAGTCCCCATAGATTGGAGGAGGGTAAATTTATTTATTTTATTTTATTTATTTATTTAACTTATATGCCGCCCACTACCCAAAGGTCTCTGGGCGGCTTACAATCCAAAGAATAAAACAATTTAGAATAGTTAAGAGTAAAATATCAATAAATCATCAATAAAAACCTTACACTAAAATCATTATTCTAAAATTGTCATCAGCGGACCCACAATCTATATTATATCAATTAAAAACCTTCTGGAACAGGAAGGTTTTTACCTGGCGCCGGAATGTAATCAGTGTTGGCGCCAGGCGGATCTCGATCGGGAGGGCATTCCATAGCTTGGGAGCAGCTGCCGAGAAGGCCCTGTGTCTACAGGCCATCCCTCTCACCTCCTTGATTAAATGTTGTCCTCATCTTCAAACAAAAAAAAAATGGGGGGAGAAGGACCCAAATAATTATCACCCAGCCAACTTGACATCCATTCCTGGAAAGATTCTAGAACAGATTATTAAGCAGACAGTCTGTAATTATTTAACAAGTAATGCTGTCATTACTAGAAGTCAACATAGGTTTCTCAAAAACAAGTCATGCAGACTGATCTGATCTCTTTCTTTGATAAAGTCATAGGTCTGGTGGATGAGGGGAATGCTGTGGATGTTGGATAAAAGTGAACTATACAATGGAGGACTCGCAACTAGCTTTGCTCAGATTGACGAAGCTGTTTGGATGAGCAGCGGAACATTTCAATCTTTCAAGAAAAGAAATCCAGTTGCCATGACTCAACTTCCGGATAAACTCACCTGGATGACTGAGAATCTTCACAGACATATTGCTGTGGATGTTGCTTATCTTGATTTCAGTAAAGCCTTCAATAAGGTTCCCCATGACATACTTGCAAAGAAATTAGTAGAACGTGGGATAGATAATGCCACTGTTAGGTGGATTTATAATTGGTTGACTGATCGCATCCAAAGAGTGGTGGTAAATGGCTTCTCCTCAGCATGGAGAGGAGTGACCAGTGGGGTGCCCC
This sequence comes from Phrynocephalus guinanensis, assembly GCA_037367245.1. Lineage (NCBI taxonomy): Eukaryota > Metazoa > Chordata > Lepidosauria > Squamata > Agamidae > Phrynocephalus > Phrynocephalus guinanensis. Next base: position 138,686,158 of record CM074735.1, read on the forward strand.
AGGGTTCTGTTCTGGGTCCTGTTGCTTTTCAACATCTTTATTAATAACTTGGAGGAAGGAATAGAGAGTATGCTAATTAAATTTGCAGATGATACCAAATTGGGAGGGGTTGCTAATTCCCTAGAGGATAGGATGAAAATCCAAAAGGACCTTGACAGATTAGAGTGCTGTGACAAAGCAAATAGATTGAGTTTCAACAGAGAGAAGTGTAGGGTCCTGCATCTGTCATTCTTTCTTTGATGGAATTATGGGCCTGGTGGATGAGGGGAACGCTGTGGACATTGCTTATCTGGACTTCAGTAAGGCCTTTGATAAGGTTCCCCATGGTATTCTTGCTAAGATGTTACTGTAGAAAGTGGGATAGATAGTGCTACTGTTAGGTGGATTTGTAATTGGTTGACTGATCGCACCCAAAGGGTGACCATAAATGGCCTCTCTTCAGCTTGGAGAGACGGGACCACTGGCGTGCCCCAGGGTTCTGTTCTGGGTCCAGTGCTGTTCAATATCTTTGTCAATGACTTGGAGGAAGGAATAGAGAGTATGCTAATTAAATTTGCAGATGATACCAAATTGGGAGGGGTTGCTAATCCCCTAGAGCAGGCATGCCCAAACTTTGGCCCTCCAGATGTTTTGGACCACAACTCCCACAGTCCTTTGCCATTGGAAATACAGGCTTGGAATCCTGGGAGTTGTGGTCCAAAACATCAGGAGGTCCGAAGTTTGGGTATGCCTGCCTAGATAGGATGAAAATCCAAAATGACAGATTAGAGTGATGGGCCAAACCAAATAGAATGAGCTTCAACAGAGAGAAATGTAGGGTCCTGCATCTAGGCAGAAATAATTAATTGCATAGATATAGGATGGGAGACACCTGGCTGGAAAATAGTACCTGTGAAAGGGATCTGGGAGTCTTGGTGGACCACAAATTGAACATGAGTCAGCACAGTGTGATGCAGCGGCCAAGAAAGGCAACATGATTGTTGGTTGCATCAACAGAAGCATCGTGTCTAGATCAAGGCAAGTGATAGTACCGCTCTATTCTGCTCTGGTCAGACCCCACCGGTGTCCAGTTCTGCACTCCTCAGTTTGAAAATGATGTTGACTATTTCAAGTGGGTCCAGAGGAAGGTCACCAGGATTGTTAAAGGTCTGGAACACATGTCTTACGAGGAGCGGCTTAGGAACTTAGTCTTACAAAAAGAAGGCTGAGAGAGGATATGATAGCCATGTTGAAATATCTGAAAGGATGTCATATTGAATAGGGGGCTGGCTTGTTTTTCATGGCTTCAGAGACTAGGACACGAGGCAATGGTTTCAAACTACAGGAAAAGAGATTCAATTTAAACATTAGGAAGAATTTCATGACAGTTAGAGCTGTCAGTCAGTGGAAGATGCTGCTCCAAACGAGGGCGGTGGAGTCTCCTTCTTTGGAGGTTTTTAAGCAGAGGTTGGATGGCCACCTGTTGGAAAAACTGTGATGGGGGTTCCTGCATGGCCGAGGGTTGGACTGGATGGCCCTTGAGGTCTCTTCCAACTCTATGATTCTGTGATTCTATGATATTGTACGTTGGGTGCAACTTGCTAATGCATAACATGTTTACCTGAGAGCTATCTAGTTTAAAAAACCCCAAAGTCTTAGTATCTGTCCCCATCCCCTCACTCCCAAATTCAGCTTGATCACCATACTTGAAGATGATGGGCAGTGTTTTCCTTAGCAGAGTAACCCAAATTTCTAACTAAACCCTAAATGCAACCTAGCCTGATGAGCTGAGCTGAACACGTTGCATTTTTTATGGTCACTAGAGCTTGGGAGATGTTTGGAACACTGCGAGTATCTCAATCACTCAGCAATCATTGGAAAAGGCTTTCATCTCAAATACCAAGGTCGAATGATAATGTTAATGGGCAGATGACTCACAAGCAGGTCAGAGTCCCCCCACGGTCCCCTCTTCCGCTCACTAGCATTTCTCCTAGATATTTTGTGGATCCAACCAATAGAGGACTTGTCAAATTTTAGAAGGCCATTAACTCATACAATCACCACATTTCAGAAGTGCCTTGATGGCACATAACATCATTGGAGTTTTATTTTAAATTACCAAGTAATGGTATACTGTGACAAGATGAGTGGAGTAGAGTCTATGCCAGGACCCTATGAAAGGATGTAAAAAGCTCTGCTAACATCAAATAAGAACAGCCACAAAGTGGGAAAAAATGTAATTTCTCAGCTAAAGCTGGGCATTTTTACAACCAGTCAAAAAAGCAAAGCAAAGGGAAAAGCCAAGTATTCTGCTTATATACCGCCCCATACCACTTCAAGTAGTCTCAGGGTGGTGTACAGTTTTTAAATTAAAGTAATGCAGGCTACACATTGCACCCCCCCCCGCCCGCCCCAGCAAGCTGAGTACTCATTTTACCGACCTCGGAAGGATGGGAGGCTGAGTCAACCATGAGCCTGCTGCCTGGGATTGAACCCCAGGTTGTGAGCACAGTTTTTTGCCTGCAGGACAGGCAGTTAACCACTGTGCCACGAAAACCATTTACCCAAATCTGGCACAAGGCATGAGTCTCATAGGTCTGCTTGGCCATGAAGGGATGAAAAAGCAAATTAAGAGCCAGCTCACTGGGTCCTGACTGACAGGGTCACGCACGAGTTCAGATTGACTCAGAAGTAGAGTTGATTTCCTCTTAGAAAACATATATTGGAAACTTGGCCTGAGAAATCCTGAGATAATGTTTGCTGAAGGCATATACCAAACATGTCCCTCTTTCTGGAGCAATGTCACTCAATTACTTGCTTTGAAGCAAACAAGTATTTTTTTAAAAGAACTCTTTAAAGAAAACCTGTTTTTGCTCTGCATCTATGACCTTTCTCTCTAAAGATCATCCTCCCCCCACCTCTGCCCACAGATTATATACAGTGTTTCCTTTCATGAAGCTCCTGCTAGCCTGTACCACACATGCTCAGATTTATAACAAAGTGACTGTTTTGCTCTTTTGAAAGGGCTTTTCTGAGGATCAATATTTCAAGCCCTACAACTTGGGTTCTTTCCAAATTAAAAAAAGCAATCCTACCTGTTCCTTTTTTTTAAAAAAAAAGTAGCCCTTCATAGGGAACCAGAAAGGTTTGTGCTAGCAATTACATGGTCTCCTGGATGGTCATCTGTTGGGGGTACTGTGATGGGGGTTTCTGTGTGGCAGGGGGTTGAACTGGATGGCCCTTGAGGTCTTTTCCAACTCTATGATTCTATGATTCTATGATTCTATGAGATAACCAGCCTTCCCCGTGCAGACCAGTGTCCAATGCCCCCTCTGTCTCTACAGTGGTGTCTAAGCGTCATTTTACAGATGACAGCTCGTGTACTGGCACTGCCTTCACTGGCATAAGATTCCCGGGTTAAGGAAGAGGCTGAAGAGGTAATCATTAGTCAAAGTTGCATTATCAACTACATAGCAATTGCTCTTAAGGAGATGGAAATGGTTATATGTTTTTGACCTCTTAGCCTTTCTAGATCTATGTGCAGATTGCTACTCCTAGGCTCACTTCCTTCCAGTCCCCCCCCCCCCCGGATCACTCCCCGCTTCTTCTTTCTGTAGACAGAGGGACACACAGCTTTTCCTGGATGGCTTCAAGCACGGAAGCCAGGTCTAGGGGCTTCTGACTTACAGCCTCCCTATGAATCGTGTATAACGCCAAACACCTTTGCTGTGTATCGAAGATTTTTGAACAATAATGTAAATTTCCCCTCCTTCCCTAACGTGAAGTGTGTTAAACATGACTTTTAAAAGCCATTCCTTATGGTTTTCAATGAATATTAAAAAGGCTTCAGAGGCAAATAGAAACGCCGCACATTCTTTTGTTGAAAAGCTTTTCTCTGATGCTTTCAATATTTAAAAAAATTGCGGGGGAAACAGAGTCTTTTGACCTATATCTTTATCTCCTCCCGTCTTCAAGGTTCTATATTTAGTTTGTGGTTAAGAATGTTTTCCCCCTATCTAAAGGTCAGGCCTCACACATTTCTCTGGAGGGGGGGGACAAAAACCCAGCCTGTGAAGAAGCAGGCAGGTGGGTTGGCTGATTGCAAAGTTGGGGTTTGTGGAAGCCTAGATCGAAGAATTTCATCTCTCTGCTGCCAGCTACCAAAGAGCAAAAGTCACATCACTTGGCTGGCTGAGTCAAAACGAACCCAGCAAATCTCTTGTTCGGCTGCAGCCAGTTGCCTTTTACACCGATTAAGGGCGCTTTTACACGACCCCTAAGATCCGCTGGTCACTTAAATTCGGACCAGCGATCTTAGGGGTTTGTCGCTCTTTGTGCGTCCCCACCCCTCCGCACTTCCTGGCTGCTGGCTGCGTGAGGGGAGGGAGAAAAAAAGGGACAAAAGAATAAAGGCTTACCTCCTGGTGCCGGTGGAAGCTGCCGGGAGCCCCGTCACTTCCTGGTTCCTTCTCTTAAAGGGGTGGGAGGCAAAAAACAACAACAAAAAGAAGCGAGGAGAGCCCGGCACATCCGCATCAAGATTTTTCACCCTTGGAGAGCAGGTACATGAAAAGTGCGCTGGGACCCGCTTAGGTGGGCGTGGTCGCACTTAATTTTCAGTAAACTCCGGAGCTGGTGGGTAAACAATTTTAAGCTCCGGAGCTGGGAGCCATTTGCGGCGGAGTTTAGGGGTCGTGTAAAAAGGCCCTAAGACATGCAGAGAGGAGACGAATCCCTGGAAAGACAAGCTACCCTGGGACCGAGGGCTCCAGGCCATGGACACAGGCCTCTTGAAAAATAAATAAATGCCTAGCTCAACACATCCAAATGCTCCAGCCAGTTTTTCACTCATCTGCATTTCCACGCTCCCTGTATGTGTGTCGTGTTGTCTGCCATAGAATCATAGAATCCTACAGTTGGAAGAGACCTCAAGGGCCATCCAGCCCAACCCCCTGCCATGCAGGAACCCCCCATCACAGGACCGCAGACAGATGCCCATCCAGCCTCTGCTTAAAAACCTCTGAAGAAGGAGACTCCACCCCCCCTTTGTGGTAGCGTCTTCCACTGCCAAACAGCTCTGTCATGAAGTTCTTCCTAATGTTCAAATGGAATCTCTTTTCCTGTAGTTTCAAACCATTGCCCTAAGTCCTAGTCTGAAGACATGGAAGCCAAGTCCTAGTCTCTGAAGCCATGGAAAACAAGCTGTTCCTCGTAAGACATTTCAATCATCTTGGTTGCCCTCCTCTGCACCCGTTCAAGATCGTCAACATCCTTTTAAAATTGAGGCGCACCGAACTGGACACAGTACTCCAGGTGGGGTCTGATCAGAGCAGAATAGAGGGGTACTGTCACTTCCCTTGATTTAGACACTATGGTTCTTGATTAGAGATGGGCGTGAAATGAACTTTTAATTTGTTTCTTTATTCATTATTCATTTCATTACGTAAAGAAACGAATAACGAACCTAGAGTGGATTTAGAATGAAACGAAACAAAACGAAAAAAAATGGCTCAGTTTGGTTCATTTCGTTAATGGCAGTGCCAGAGAAGTCTCCTACCTGGTGGTGGTCCTTCCTGGTCGGAGGTCCAGTCTTCCTGGCTGCTGGGAGGGGTGACCAGTGTGGGGGAAGCCAACTGGCCCGTGCTACAGCTGTAGTGTGGGTCACATGGTCAACAGTAAAAAAAATAAAAAAATAAAAAAATAATAAAATTAAATTAAAAAAGGAACGCCGACCCACCCTCAGGGGCCATGGGGTCAGCACTGGGGGGGGGGAACGACACCCAATCCATTGCGCAGGCCTGATACCAGCCCATGGGCCAAAGAATCGGCTCATGGTCGGCAAAAAAAACAACACCTAATCCAGCCCGCGGGCCACAGAACCGGCTTGCAGCTGGCAAAAGAAAAAAAAAGGGGAAAAAAGCCGACCAGCCTTCACTACAGCTGTAGCGCGGGCCATGTGGTCGGCAGTAAAAAAAAAAAATACAATGAAAATAAAATCAAAATAAATCAAAATAAATAAACTAAAAAAAAAAAAAGAAGCACCGACCTGGCCCCAGGGGTGGCCGGGGTGGCGCCGTAAAATAAAGAAAAAAATATAAAAAATAAAACCAGTAAACCAGTGCCAAAATGGTATGGGAGGCTTTCCTCTTTCCTTATCATTTCTTTATTAGATGGGGCACAAATGTTTTCCATTTCTTTCTTTCTTTCTTTCTTTCTTTCTTTCTTTCTTTCTTTCTTTCTTTCTTTCTTTCTTTCTTTCTTTCTTTCTTTCTTTCTTTCTTTCTTTCTTTCTTTCTTTCTTTTAGTGCCGTGTATGGATTGGCGCTGTTTCAATCAAAGAAAAAGCATCAAATACATACATGTGTACTGGATCAAGGGTGCTTTGCATTTTGTATGTGCCTTGTGCATCACAAAATACCAGAACTAGGGGACATCCACTCAAATTGAGGGCTGGGAGAGTAAGAACAGACAAAAGAAAATATTTTTTCACACAGCTTGTTGTTAGTCTGTGGAGCTCCCTGCCACAGGATGTGCTGATGGCATCTGGCCTGGATGCCTTCAAAAGGGGATTGGACAGATTCCTGGAGGAAAAGTCCATCCCAGGTGACAAACCATGATGGAGATGTATGTAATCTCCAGGCTTAAAACCAGGGTCCTTCAAGGGTCAGATGCAGGGGAGTGGTACCAGGAGACAGAGATCTAGTCTTGTGCGCTCCCAGAGGCATCTGGTGGGGCCACTGTGAGATACAGGAAGCTGGACCAGATGGGCCTTTGACCTGATCCAGCAGGGCTCTTCTTAGGTTCTTAGGTTCTTAAGCAGAAGCCGGTTCTTGTTGTTCTACCCCAACAGCAATTCGCTACAGCCGGATTGTAAATTTCATTAACTAGTTACTCAACTAAAACCTCTTCACCACTAGAAATGATTCTCCGTTTAACAATGTGCCAGGAGCTTTTAAAAGATAATTTCCAGAGGGGAGTATCAAGAGTCAACAACTTTTTGGAAACGGGAGCTAGATCCTGACATGACGGCCAGATGCAAGGAATCATGCAAGAGTTTTCTGCACATGCTCGGGGGGGGGGGGGGTGCCACCTCCTTTTACAAATGCATGAACATCATCTCCCCAGCTGAACTTGAAACGGCGGCTGAAAATAGGCCGTGGGGCCGAGCCAAGGTGAGACCTCGCTTCATCCTAATTCCCTGCAAGAGTCGAAACATTTCGGTTTTCTTTGAAAGCTCTGGCCTTGGAAATAGGGGGGAGAGACCAGTTGGAAAGAAAGCCAGATTACAGGGGCTCCGTTTGCACCCATACGGCTCGGACTGACATGTCCAAGCGCCCCGGGGCCCGGTGTGCCTCGCAACCCCGGCTGAAGCATTTCCGACCGGTGGAGGGGTCGGGATGCTTGCCAAATGCGCAGGAGGGTTTATGTCATGCTCACTAGAGAGAGAAAAGAGGAGGGGGCCTTGTTCTGTACGCGGGGGGGGGGGCACATGTGTGAGGGAAGCCCGGTGGCATTTAGAAGCGGGTGTGGGGGGACGCGGATGGAGGAGGAATTATGTTCTGCTATTTTCAGTAGAATCAATCGAAGCTTCAGGAAGGCGAAAGTGAGTTGGGGGTGGGCCGAGACCAAACGTCTGCCCCCCCCATGCCCGTCGAGCCTGGTATTTTTCTAGCTGACCTCCTCTGGCCCCTTGCCAGCCTGCCAGGAGCAGCTGGGGACGAGACGGACCAGAGAGACACTCGCCCCGGGGGTGACCTTGCGAGAGCTCACCCGGTTTGCCCTGTTCTGTGTCTCTCTCCCCCCCCCCAACACACACACACACACACACACACACACACACACACACACACACACACACACACACACACACGTCCCCACTTCCCTCCCACCCTCCGTCCCATCTCTTGCAGAAGTCCTCCTCACTGACTCAGCAAGTGGGGGGTGGGTGAGTGTAGGGCCATGGATCTGATTAGGAATGCTAGGAGCTTCTGGCCTAGAGAGCTCATGGTGACCACAGTGGAGGGGGGAAGTCCCCTGAAATGTAAAGAGGAGGTCCCCCAGATGCCCTGGGCTTCCACCATTAGAAGCGGGTGGCCGAACCATGGGAGTGGTCGTCTTAGACCTTGGAGGCCAGACGGAACCCTTCTCACTGGGAGACCCGTTGACTCTGAGTAGCATTTATACAAGGGTTGACATCAGCCATGGATTCCACCACGGGTCAGTTCATTGCTGGGGCAGACAAGAGCATACTGGCCATGATTTTTTTCAACCACAGGTACCAAAATCCCCTTGTCTTCTCTAGCGAGGAGGCTGCAGCAGCTTCCAGATATATAGTGTAAAAAAGCAAAGAGTGAGAGGAAGCATTATCTTCTAAAACTTGAGGAGGGTGTGTGATCCATCTGGTAAAAGTCATAGAATCACAGAACGATAGAATCATAGAACCATGCAACGGGAAGGGACCTCTTGGACCATTCAGCAGGAGGATGGAGTTCATCCTCCTGCTCAATGTAGAAGAACAGACCTAGGGGATATCCACTCAAATTGAGAGTTGGGAGAGTGAGAACAGACAAAGGAATTTTTTTTTACCCAGCGTGTTGTTAGTCTGTGGAACTCCCTGCCACGGGAGGTGGTGATGGCATCTGGCCTGGATGCCTTCAAAAGGGGATTGGACAGATTCCGGGAGGAAAAGTCCATCCCAGGTTACAAACCATGATGGAGACGTGTCATCTCCAGGCTTAAAACCGGGGTACTTCAAAGGCCAGATGCAGGGGAGTGGTATCAGGAGATAGAGATGTAGTCTCGTGCGCTCCCAGAGGCATCCGGTGGGGCCACTGTGAGATCCAGGAAGCTGGACTCGATGGGCCTTTGGCCTGATCCAACAGGGCTCTTCTTATGCTCCTATGTTCTTATGGTTATATATCTCCCCTAACCACTTCAAGTAGTCTCTGGGCGGCTTACAGTTTAATTACACTATGCAGGCTACACACATTGCCCCATTGTGCAGCTTTCTAACAGTTAAGAAGCTGTTCCCGATCAGAACCAGGGAGGGGTGGATTATTGTCGTTGTTTTGGAATGGCAGTGCCGGAAGGGTCCTTATGGATCACTGAGTCCAGGTCCCGTCAAGGAAACACAGAGAGGAAACTGCACCCATAACCTGCCAGAGACCAAGCCATTGAACTTTCCAAAGGAGAAATTTGCAACTGAGTTGAAATCTGAAACCTGTCACCTCTGGGCTGACTCAGTAACACCGACCCACCTGCAATTTTGGAACCTGCTTTGAACAAAAGAAGGTGGCCTGTGCCTCTGACCTTGATTTTTATTTATTTATTTATTTATTTATTTATTTATTTATTTATTTATTTATTTATTTATTTATTTTGGAAAGGCTTTGTTTCTTCTCCACCAGCTCAAATTCTGCAGCTTCCAGCTGCTTGAAAGCCTCCTGCAAAACTGACTTCAGCTTGTGGCAGCTGAGTGGCTTAGCAAAGATGGTCACCCGTTCGTGGCTCCAGATGGTGGTACCCAAGGACGACACAGATTCGTGTCCTTGGTCTTCCTGGTCTATCGTGTTAGTAGAAAGTCGATAGAGTAGAAGCAGAGGTGTGTAGCAAGACGCAGAGAGATTTTTGCTTTTGCACCTGTTGCAAAGCGGCTGCTTAGACAATCAGGGGCTTCCTTTCTTGGAGGTTTGTTCGGACAGGGCAGCTTTGAAGGAAGACATGCCTGGAAGAGTGAATGTTAACAAAGAACATAAGAACATAAGAAGAGCCATGCTGGATCAGGCCAAAGGCCCATCTAGTCCAGCTTCCTGTATCTCACAGCGGCCCCACCAGATGCGTTTGGGGAGCGCATGAGACTAGATATCTGTCTCCTGATACCACTCCCCTGCATCTGGTCCTTGAAGTACCCTGGTTTAAAGCCTAGAGATTACACATCTCCATCATGGTTTGTAAACCGCGATGGACTTTTCCTCTAGGAATCTGTCCAATCCCCTTTTGAAGGCATCCAGGCCAGATGCCATCACCACATCCTGTGGCAGGGAGTTCCATAGACTTACAACACGCTGGGTGAAAAAATATTTTCTTTTGTCAGTTCTTACTCTCCCAGCACTCAGTTTGAGTGTATGTCCCCTAGTTCTGGTATTTTGAGAGAGGGAGAAGAGCTTCCCTCTATCCACTTTACTCATACCCTGCATTATTTTGTATGTCTCAATCATATCCCCCCTCAAGCGCCTTTTTTCCAGACTAAAGAGGCCCAATTGTTTTAGCCTTTCTTCATAAGGGAGCTGCCCCAGCCCAGTAATCATTTTGGTCGCTCTCTTCTGCACCTTTTCCAGTTCCACTATGTCTTTCTTGAGATGCGGTGACCAGAATTGTACACAATACTCCAGGTGAGGCCTTACTATTGTTTTGTATAATGGCATTATAATGTTGGCTGTTTTATTTTCAATCCCCTTTTTGATAATCCCTAGCATGGATGTTTTTTCACATTCTAATTTTGAAGCTGGCTTCTTCTCTCAGAGGGCCTCCAGGTGAGGAAGGAGGAAAATCCAACAGATATCGGGATGATTTTCAAGGCAATGATCAACGATGCCAGTTAAATGAAGACCAGGCATTGGAGTTTCTCTGAAGTCCATTTCTCTGAAGATGTTTTGTATTTTTAGCGTTTTAAATCTTGGTTCTACTGTTTGTAGTTGGGTTTGTTTTTTGTTCTTTATGTCATATTGTGGAACAGATTATTATTTTTAATCTGTATGCTATTCCTTGTTAACCGCCCTGAGTTCCCGTCTGGGAAACTCTGGCGGTATATAAATATAAAAATAAATAAATAAATGGGGTGGATGTATTAAGGGAGTAATTCACAAGAAAAATTTTTCTTAACGACGACGCTTTAGGGAAGAAAGGAATCTCTCAGTAAGATAATGGAGTCGAAGCCCAGGGTGTTTTTCCCCCCCCCCGACACTTTTTGCCCCGATCTGCCAGCCCACCTGCGTGACCCAGCTGCAAGAGGGTTGCGGTGTGTGCCAATGGGGGGAGGGAGGCCGTGGGTGGCCAGCGCCGACTCGGCAAGGATGTTTTCAGACTCATACCAAGAACAAAACAAGCATCGCACAGCCGGTGTTGAGTCAAACTGAGAATGTTCAGAGATGTGACAACCACGACCCGAGGCAGGAAGAGAAACCGAGGGCTTAGTCATGCCTCGCTTGGCTTCAGGGCTCAGCCTGCAGGCCTCGGCTCAAGACCGGGTGCTGGGGGAGTTCAGTCCACCAGTCTGATGCCCCACTGGGCCCCCTCACCCTCCGTGTCAAGACCTCGGCTTGCGTACATTTCACGAGTCCCGCCCTTCCCACCAAGGCTGTGTCCAAGCTGAGAGACGTTTTAAGAAAGCATCTCCCCATGGTGAATACCCCATGGGTGGGGTTGGGGTTATCTATACACTGTACATTATACAAATTCCCATAGGAATGCATTGAAAATGGAGTAATTCCATTTTTACGTTGTACGAATTTTCCCCATAGGCGATTATGTTAAGCAAATTTCCCCTATCTCTGGAATTTTTTATGTTGTACAGATTTTATGTTATACAAGCTGTTTGTTATACAAGGGTCCGATGTATCTGTATAGCTGGATATCTTGGTGAGTGAAGCAGCGGCGTATCTGGGGAGGGCCAGAAGGGTACACCTGCCCCGGACGCAGCACTCTGGGGGCACCTGGAGGGGAAACAGGAGGAGGAAGCCATGTACCCTTCTACTGCCCAGCAGTCCTCCTTTCCCCTAACGCTTGGTGATGGCACCCCCTCTGCCACCGCCGCGCACCAGGCGAGCGGTGAAGCAGGCAAGCAGGCAGGAGTGTGGTTATTTATTTATTTATTTATTTATTTATTTTTCACACTTATATACCGCTCCTACTTCCCAAGCGGGAACTCAGTGCCCTCCTCCTCTTCCTCGCCTTGGGGGACAGGCGTAAGACATGTGCCTGCGCGTGCATGCACCCACCCCACGCCTGCAGTGATCGCCCCCCCCCGTTGCTGGGTGGGTGTGATGGGGGGCCCAGGAAGGGTGCAAAAATGAACGTTGCTCCCCCCCAGAAGCTCCAAATCCGGGCTACGCCTCTGGAGTGAAGTCTCCAGCGGTGGATCCAGAAGTTGTCATAAGTTAGAATGGACAACCTATTTTTTTTCCAAAATAAAAAATAAAAAAATACCAGGCACAGTCAATCAAAATGATACAAACACTAATTTTATCTAACAGTTACACAAGTTTTTTTTTTAATCCAAAACCTAAGTCTCTGGCTGCTTTCATACAACTCCTAAAATCCACAGCAAACTTTGTTCCAGATCACCCCCCGGAGCGGTTACATGGTTGATGTTGTGGATCAGATGTTCCCATGGTCGCATTTTGACAACCCTAACCATTCTGATCCCACGACTGAGACCCTCAGCAAAGACACCATAACGGGGGCGAAAAGGTTTTGGTGTGGATTTTCCGTGTTCCCACGAACTCGAGTAACAGTTTAAAATCCGCATCGGAACAACGACAAGGATTTTACTACCTCCAGACCAGGTACTTGTAAAATGTGCTGGGTCCCACTTAAGTGGGTGTGGTCCCACTTTATTTTTTAAAAAAGTCTGATGCTCCTGGGAAAACAATTTTATGCTCCGCATCTGCGAGCAGTTTGCAGCGCATTTTAGTGGTCTTGTGAAAGCATCATTGGCATCCTTCAGTCTCGAAAGACTATGGTATCCTGCCTGGAGTAGAGATCCTAAGAACAACACCTAGTGTGACTAAATAGGCCAATCCGGGAATGGCAGTCTCTACCGCACTGGGGGCAGATGTATTCTGTTTCTTGCCCGGTCCTCGAGTTTCGTTCTTTCCGTGCCTGCCTCTTTTCCTCTGCCTGTTGGACAAATGCCTCTTCAAATTTATGTAGACCATGCTGTATCTCTTGCCTCCAGACAGTGTGATCGGAGGTCAGGGTTTCCCAGCTGTTGAGGTCCATTCCCAAGGCCTTCAGGTCCCTCTTACAGATATCCTTATACCGCAGCTCTGGTCTCCTTCTGGGGCGCTTTCCCTGCGCTAGTTCTCCATATAGAAGATCTTTTGGGATCTGGCCGTCGTCCGTTCTCACAACGTGTCCAAGCCAGCGTAGGCGTCGCTGTTTCAATAAAGTGTACATGCTAGGGATTCCAGCTCGATTCAGGACTATGCTATTGGAACATTGTGAAAGCAGCTACATAGTATTATATGCTGTTCGTGTTGTTGTTGCTCAGTATTACCAGACAGTCAAATAAAATTATAAAAATATATTGACTGTTGTTTTTATATTGTCTGTCTGTTTGCCTGCCTGCCTGCCTGCCTGTCTGTCTGTGGATCACCCATTTTGAAATCCACCTACACCCACAGGTACTCACACCTATGTGTGGCTGTGTGCCCGTGGCTGTGCATTTCAGAACTGGCAAGATAGAGCCAGAGGACAGCAAAAAAGCGGAGAGCAGCTCTGGTTGGTGTTGGGGTGGTGGTGGAATGGGAGAAGCTGGCGCTGCCAAACTGAAAGGCATGACATGAAAGCAGGCATGAGGAAAGATGCTTTTTTTCTTTCATTTCAGGATGATGATCCTTCCAGCAGCTGGGCAGGTGGCTAGGCTGGATGGCTGGAAGATTCCGGGAGTTGTTGTCTAACACAACAATGCAGCCAAGCTCTAGTTATGGAGCGGCATGTCTGCACTGCTGCACAATTATTGCGGGCGGACACAACTCTCCTCGCCCCCCGCTGCTTCCAAGGGAAGCCTGGGCTTCGTTGTTTGGTGTGGCGAAGGGCTTAGATCTCAGGGCTAGAGACCTCACGGGCACCCTCTCCCAGGTTAGCAGGGAACAGGAAATCCTTCAGCCAACCCAATATTAAACGGCAAGATTAGGTGTCAGCTGTCCTGAGACCTCTTCAGACAGACAGACAGACAGACAGACAGACAGAGACAGATTAGTGTGTTGACTGTCTAGAGCAGGGGTCCTCAAAGTTTTCAAACAGCGGGCCGGTCCACCACCACCCAGACACCACTGGGGGCCGGATCACAGTCCAAAAGCAGCTGCGGAGGCTGGCTTGCTCACAAAACAGGGGGTAGGTGGGGGGGTTGCAATTGGTCCCAAGGGCTGGATTCAGGACCTTGGGGGGCCGCATCCGGGCCCGGGGCCTTAGGTTGAGGACCCCTGGTCTAGAGCAAAGTCTTGTGCTAATAATGGTGGAAGGAAGGGAGGGAGGGACGGAGGGAGGGAGGAAGGAAGCCTGTTCCAGTATCCGGCAACTCTTCCCAGTTTTTTCTGGGTGTAAAGTCCTCAGACGTAGATGCCCAGCCCATCCTTCCTGCAGGAGATCTTTACCAGCTCCTCTGGCAAGCACATGAGATCTTTAAGAGGTGGTTTTACCAGCAGGTTTCTTTGGCCAAATCAGGATTTGAACCCAGGTCTCCTGAATTCTAGTCTGGGGCTCTCACTACTTCCCTGCACTGCAGTGAATGTCACAGGGTCAAACCACGAACTAGGCAAAACCCGCTTGGCTTCCACACTCGGCCATCAAGCTCCCTCGTTGACCTTGAGCCACTGAACTGCCGGACAAGGCTGTTGTAGCAATGACATGGCAGCGGCGAGGATGGTGGTGGTGAAGTTAGAGCCTGCATTTCCACCTTGTGCTTAAAAGCTCCACCTGTGTGAGTGGAGATGATCTCTCCTCAGTGAGCAGAGGACAGGATGGGAGGTAGGTGTGGCATAGAGAATGGAGCATTAGAAAATGCGTGCAGATACCAGAGTTCACTTCCACTGAACGATCAGCCTCTTCGGCATCACCGTCTCACTGCCATGATAAAGAGAGACCACACACACACCACCCTAACTTCCTTTGAGAATGCAGGGCAGTAGAAAATACAGAAATCTGGAAATCTCTGAGTTTTGCGCAAATAGAAACCTTTTATCTCAGTTATGCTGCTGAGCTTTCTCATCAAAACAAGGGCAGCCCTTCCTTACTCATAATAAGCAAAAGAGTTGCTTCTATCCAGGAAAGAGATGAAGAGCAATTGTAGAAGATCCCGAGACAAGAGAGCAGTCTGGAATCAGAGAATCGCAAAGTGGGAATGGGGCACCAAGAGGCCAACCAAAGGATATCTGCCAGATGTTTGACCAGTTATAGAATCATGAAATTTGAATGGGGCCTCCTGATCAAGCCAGGGACCCCAATCAAAGGATATCTGCCACATGTTCAATTACCTCTTGAAGGCCTCCAGTGTTGGACTGCTCACCATCTCTCCCAGTCATAAGAGAACCTAAGCAGTGTCCTGCTGGATGAGGCCAAGGGACCCATCTGGTCCAGCTTCCTGGATCTCCCAGTGGCCCCACCAGATACATCTGGGAGCACATGAGACAACTAGACACTCGTCTCCCGATGCCACTCCCTTGCCTCCGACATTTTGAGGTGCCCCCCTTTTTAAGCCTGGAGAGAACACGTCTCCCAGTTAGGGCTTAACATAAGAACCTTAGCAGTGTCCTGCTGGATCAGGCCCAGGGCCCATCTAGTCTACCTTCCTGGATCTTCTAGTGGCTCCACCAGATGCCTCTGGGAGTCCATGAGACAACCAGATCCTTGTCTCCTGATGCCACTCCCCTGCCTCCGGCACTTTGAGGGACCCTCCTTTTAAGCCTGGAGAGAAGAACACATTTTCTCATCCTGGGTTCCATTGTCGTACTGCTCTAACAGGAAGTTTTTCCTGATCATCTGGCTGCCGGTCACTTGAGCCCTTGTTGCGTATCCTGCAACTTGGGATGATCACAAACAGCATTACATTTCCAGTACTGTGTTTGAAGAACGCCATCCCATCTCTCCCCTCTGTCTTTTCTCCAGGCTAAAGCTGCCCAGTTCTTTCTCTCTTTCATCACAGGGCTTGGTTTCCAGCCCCGTGATCTGCCTTGCTGCCATCCTCTGAATTTGTTCTCCAATATTTCACATCCTTCTTGAACTGTGGTGTTCAGACCTGGACACGGGACTCAAGATGAGAATTTCAAGTACGGCCAGAGGCTGGGCTTCAGGGCAAACCTCTCTGCCTGAACAACAGCTTCTGTGGATTCCGGTCTCCAGTTTCTTGGACCAAGACTGAAATGATCCTCCAGGAACCTCAGAAGGCCAGGGACCCCCGAGAAAGGGCACATGCCCTTTTCTAGAAGCTCCGTGCTGCGACTTCATTGGTCCTTCGAGAAGGAGCAGTCAAGTGTTGGCCACCCAGTCAAGAGTTTGATTGATGTGTAACTTGGTCCTGAGCACTTTTAGAACACTGAGCTAGGTCAGGGTAACTGTGACCCAGAAGAACTGGCCCGATTTCAGATGTCACCCCATGCTCAGAATAGCCACACTTTAAGGTCAAAGGTAAGGTTAATAAACTTCGAATATGAGCCTTACATGGAAGGACCAATGCTCTGGACAGCTTGGGAGGTTGAAAAGGAGAACACCGCTGCCGTGGGCCAGAATCCAAGTGAATCTTTTACCCCTGCATAGCTGCCCTGGCTTAACTAGAAGAGGTGAACAGCCCCTAATTGATGAGTCTCTGATTGAATGCCTAGTTATGTGCTGAGCCACCCAACTGGCATACTGCAGGAATACAGCTGGGGACTCGTTAATTATTGGTTATTCATCTCTGTGAGTTACCCAGATGCGGTTATGCCAGTGTAAATATTCTCTTGGATTCTGGCCATGATTACTTTCCCCATCGTTGTTAAGATGTGGGGGGTATGCTTTGTGCAACCACATCACATTTGACCAGCAAGACTCCATCCACTGGACCACATTGGATATCACGGTGGTCTTGGATCTATCTCTAAAACATGTCTTTTAAAACGTAGCTGCATAATGGAGAGAGGTGAAAAGTGGTGTGCCCCAGGGATCTGTCCTGGGACCGGTGCTTTTCAGTCTGTTCATAAATGACCTGGAGACAAGGATAAGCAGTGAGGTGGCCAAGTTTGAGGATGACACAAAACTTTTCCATGTGGTTAAAACCAGAGAACATTGTGAAGAGCTCCAGAAGGATCTCTCCAGTCCAAACTGGGAGAATGGGCTGCCAAATGACAAATGCGTTTCAATGTAGGAAAATGTAAAAGTAATGCATATTGAGGCAAAAAATCAAAACCTTATTTATCAGCTCATGGGTTCTGAGCAATCTGTGATGGATCAGGAAAGAGATCTTGGTGTGTTGGTGGACAGCTCCATGAAGGTGTCTACCCAATGTGTGGCAGCGGTGAAGAAGGCCAATTCCATGCTAGGGATTATTAAAAAGGGGATTGAAAATAAAACAGCCAGCATTATAATGCCATTGTACAAAACGATAGTAAGGCCACACCTGGAGTATTGTGTACAATTCTGGTCACCGCATCTCAAGAAAGACATAGTGGAACTGGAAAATGTGCAGAAGAGAGCGACTAAAATGATGACTGGACTGGGGCACCTCCCTTATGAGGAAAGGCTAAAACATTTGGGGCTCTTTAGTCTGGAAAAGAGGCGCCTGAGGGGGGATATGATTGAGACGTACAAAATAATGCAGGGCATGAGTAAAGTGGATAGAAGGACACTCTTCTCCCTCTCACAAAATACCAGAACTAGGGGACGTCCACTCAAATTGAGGGCTGGGAGAGTAAGAACAGACGAAAGAACATATTTTTTCACCCAGTGCGTTGTTAGTCTGTGGAACTCCCTGCCACAGGTTGTGGTGATGGCATCTGGCCTGGATGCCTTTAAAAGAAGATTGGACAGATTTCTGGAGGAAAAGTCCATTGCAGGTTACAAACCATGCTGGAGATGTGTAATCTCCAGGCTTAAAACCAGGGTACTTCAAGGACCAGATGCAGGGAGTGGTATCAGGAGACAGATATCTAGTCTCATGCGCTCCCAAACGCATCTGGTGGGGCCACAATGTGAGATACAGGAAGCTGGACTAGATGGGCCTTTGGCCTGATCCAGCATGGCTCTGCTTATGTTAATATCTGAGATGGAACAAGTTTAAATATTTAAACACTGGAGAAAATGGAACCCAGTTATTCTTACATACCTGTACACAGCCACTCCAATCCACCTTGTATCAAACTTTTTATTTTTTTATTTTGATGGAATAGATCATTTTAGTTATGAGTTTTTTTGGGCTGTTTGGCCGTGTTCTGGAAGTTTTTCTTCCTGATGTTTCACCAAGACTCTGTGGCCAGCGTCTTCAGAGGGCAAGGAGCTCAGGGAACTAGGAGTTCTCTCTGCTCTCTGGGGTATAGAGTGAGTGAGATTGTGGGGTTTTTTAAGTTGTGGGAAAGAGGAAATTTGTCCTATGCAGGAGAATAGGTGTTAGTTATTGTATTGTGATGAATGAATTAAGAAGTTTCAGTGCAATCATGGGTAGCATAGATCCTTCATTGTAGTTGATGGGTGTCGTTAGCTGTTCTATTGTGCGAACTGATCACTGTTGCTTATGGCTGGGTGGGAATAATTGAGTTTTGACCTTTTGCACTCTGCAGCTTTTTGTACTGGAAGCCAGGCTTTGTTGATTTTTAGACTTTCTACTTTTGGTGAAATTGTGCTTCTGTTTGTGGATTTCAATGGCTTCCCTGTGTAGTCTGTCATAGTGATTGGTAATGTTGTCCAGTACCTCTGTGTCCTGGAAGAAGATTTCATGTCCAGTTTGTTTCAGGGTGTGTTCCGCTACTGCTGATTTTTCAGGTTGTTTTAGTCAGCAGAGTCTTTTTCAGTGCCCCCCTCTCTCCCTCCCTCCCCCCCTCTCTCTGTGACCATTAAATCTTGGGGATCCCCCAGTACCGTGACAATGCAAAGGCAGCATTTGATCTCCATGAAACTTGAGCTGCTTTTGCTTGATGATGTCTTTGAAGACTATAAATAAACAAACCTAGGGCGCTATTACTAGAAGGAACATTTCAGTCTGATTTAGAGGCTTTCAGGCAAACGCTTTCAGTCCTGGTGGCAGGGAGTCTTTCATCCCCAAATCTATACGGCTGGTCATGTTCGATTTTGTTTTCAGCCTTGCTTATGGCCATTGCTTCCCTGAGCTGCTGCCGCTGTTCCTGCGCCATATTCCCTAATTACGAGCTGGTTCTCTTCCCAGGGAATAATCGATCCAGGGGTCAGATAGGGAACAGAATGGCATGAATGCGATTACGTTGCTAGTCTCAACCATTCACAGAAGCCCTACGATGCTTGCAGAAAAGGACCAGTGGTATCTCCCGGAAAGAGAGAGAGAGATTGAGAGAGAGAGAGAGAGAGAGAGAGAATGAGAGAGAGAGAGAATGAGAGAGAGAGAGAGAGAGAGAGAGAGAGAGAGAGAGAGAGAGAGATTTGTGCTGGATTCCTGTAACTCTGCAGAAAATAAATAAATAAATAAATAAATAAATAAATAAATAAATAAATAAATAAATCACCCAGTCCAGCTCCTGCTAAGGAGGCACAGTGAGCAAATGAACTCCTCATTTCTGGCTCTGCAGCCAGAGACCTAAACCACTTCAGCCAGCTAAATTATTGAAACCTAATTTGGGTGATTCACATCATCATCATCATCATCATCATCATCATCATCATCATCATCATCATCATCATCATCTTAGAAATGCAGAGCTGAAAGGGACCCCATGGATCATCAACTCCCAAACAACGGCAGAGACTACGGATGGGCATGAAATGGAAAAATAATGTTTCGTTTTGTTTTGTGCTCACCCCGTTTTGTTTTGTTTCGTTTCTTATGATTTTTTTTAAATTTTCATTTGAAACAAAATGAAACATAACAAAATGGCTCCCCTGGGTCCTAGAGGCACCAGATTTGGTGCTTGGGACTCCGGGAGCCCTTTTTAAAGGGCTCCTGCTCAGGTGTCAATGGCTAGAGCCCTTTAAACCTGGCCCAGTTGGTTCCCGCCATTGACAGCTGGGCAGGAGCCCCCAGAAAACAGTCAAGTAGGGAGCGACATCCCGCGGAACTCCCTAACCAACCATTTTCAGAGGACTCCTGCCCAGCTGTCAACGGTTGGAGCCCTTTAAACCTGGCCCACTTTAAACCTGGCCCGTCATGTTGCTTTTCTTTTCATGCCCTCCTGTTGTCACACCTTGGCAACCCAACATTATGAGCAGCGATTGAAGGCAATAACCAGAGAACCAGGGAGATCTCCATGCTCAGGTCTAAAACAAATCCAGAAAACTTGAATGACTTTCGTCCAGTAGCACTTACACCTGTAATCATGAAGTGCTTTGAAAAGTTGGTACGGAACTATGTTATTGCCTGTTTACCAGAGGGACTGGACACATTCCAATTCGCCTATAAAAAGAAGAGATCAACAGAGGATGCGGTGGTGTGTGCTCTTCATGCTGTTTTTGAACATCTGGAGCAGAGGAGGGGGGACCATGCTAGATTGCTCTTTGTGGATTTTAGCTCGGCTTTTAACACCATTCTTCCACGACATTTGATCTCTAAACTGGAAGGCCTAGGGCTTCCACCATCACTTTGTGGATGGATCTTGGATTTTCTGTCAGAACGTTCTCAGAGGGTCCGGTTGGGCCCTTACACCTCTAATACTCTTAGTACCAACATTGGAACACCACAGGGATGTGTACTTAGCCCACTCCTTTATATTCTTTACACATTTGATTGTGTCTCTGCCTATCCTAGCAATAGGATCATTAAGTTTGCAGATGACACAACTGTGACTGGGCTTATCTCTGGCAAGGAGAGTGAGATGGCTTACATAGAAGAAGTGGAGAGGTTGACCAAGTAGTGCAGAATAAATAACTTGCACCTAAATATAAAGAAAACAAAGGAGCTTTTGGTAGACTTTAGGAGGCAGAAAACTGATATTCAACCACTGGTGATTGATGGGACTGGTGTGGAGAGGGTTACAGGTTTTAGATTTTTGGGCATTGAGTTACAGGAGGATCTGTCCTGGAGTGTCAACACAAGGGGGCTTGCAAAGAAGGCTCAGCAGAGACTATTTTTCTTGAGAACCTTAAGGAAAAACCATCTTCCACAAAAGCTGCTGCTGGCCTTCTATCATTGTGCAATTGAAAGTGTGCTTACTTACAGGTTATGTGTGTGGTATGGAAGTTGTACCCTCCGGGATAAGACAGTGTTGCACAGAATCATAAGAATTGCAGAGAGTATTGTGGGCTGTTCACTCCCCACCCTAGAACAAATTTATACTACCAGGTACCACTGTAAAGCATTAGATATATTAAGAGATCCATCACATCCTGGTCATCGCCTCTTCGAGTTGCTGCCATCGGGACGGAGACATAGAGTAATGAGGGCAAGAACAAACCGTCTCAAAAATAGCTTCTTTTTTAGAGCAATATTGGCCTTAAACAGAAATCCTGGACTTTGAAGTCAGCTTATTTTATATGTCATATTTTAGTCATTTTATATGTCATATTATGTGTTGTACCTGTTTTTAAATCTATGTGAAATGTTTTAAATGAGTTTTACATAGCAACCACAAAATTTCATTGTTCCTGCAAGGGGGCAATGACAATAAAGATTCCTATTCCTATTCTGTGGACTCATAAAATTTAATACAAACATTTTAAAAGCATTTAACATCTTTTTCTCCCTCTTAGAGTTGTCCTGCAGGTGCAGGGTCTGGTTTTCGGATCCTGAAACCTCACTTTGCCTGACAGGCTGTCTCTTTAGGGTGCAGGCTGACATATCTGCAAGTTAGAAGCACTTTAAATGTTGCCAGGAAATGGCGGCCCGGGGGGGGGGCAGTTTAAGGAAAGAGGAGGACAGAATATAAGATGGCTAGACTCAGTAAAAGAAACCACAGCCTTTGTTTGTGAGGCCCGAGGAAGGCCGTGAGTGGGACGATATTGGAACTAGCAAATTCTTAAAAACAACAACAGCCGCAACAGAATCAGAATCAGAATCAGAATCATTTTATTGGCCAAGTGTGATTGGACACACCCAGAATTTGTTTTGGTAAAAAAAATGCTCTCCCTATATAAAAGGAAATATAAGAATCATATATTCAACAATAAAAACACAGTACAATTGTAATACCATGTGCCATCCAGTCAATTCAGACTTCAGTGGCAACCATGTTGAGGGTTTTCCAGGCACCGAAGACTCAGAAGTGATTCCCCATCTCCTTCCTCTTGGGGTGGCCTTGGACTACCATCCAGCTTGCCCAAGGCCACCCAGGATGGCTCTTCTCCCACGCCAGAGAGTAGAGATGGGCACGACTTGAAAAAAAAATTTTTCGAGTTGTCGTTAGTCGGGCCGGTTCCGTTTCGGCTCGTTTCCGTTTTTCGCGAAAATTTGCAAAAATTAGTCGGTTTTTTTTTTCGTTTTTTCGTTGTCGGTTAGTACTGGTTTGGGGAGGGGGTAGCGGGCTCCTGGAGGGAGCTGCAGGAGTCAGCCAGAGCCACAAGTGACGGACTGGCAGACTCTTTGCACCCGCTGTGTCTCACGTACTTGCATGTAGTGCAATGCAAGTAGATCTGGCTTAGGGTTAAGACGGGTTAGCGCAACGGCTAGGGTTAGGCTAGTTACGGGTGAGGTTAGGGTGAGTATTGGGGTGCACCTCTGGGTGCCTCTCTGACCCACTTAGAAGGACAGTGTACTGGCGTATGGGTTAGGCTTAGGGTTCGGGTTTGGGCTACGATTAGTGGGCTGTTTATGCCCGATTGGCACATCCCAGAAGTCTCTGTGGTCAACCTGGCCAAGTGGCCATGCGATTGGTGGAAAATTTGCATGGTCTACTCCCATGGGCGAGCCCATCATTGCAAATGTGCAGGTGTAAAAAAATAAAATAAAATAAAATAAAATAAAATAAAATAAAATCAACGGAGACTTTTTTTTTTTGCAAGAAAAACCCACTGCTGCTACTGTAAAAATTCAAGCATTTAAAATAGCTAATTTTCGCATGTTTCTGTGGTGCTTTGGTGGGGTTTTGGGCAACGATTTCAAAAAAAAAATATTGCGGTCGCCATTTTGGATCCCCCCCCCACCGCATGGCAAATGGATGCACCCTCCCAGCCTGGTACAGTCAGCAAACCTGGCCATGCGATTGGTGGAATGGCTCCAAAACTTTGCATGGTCCACTCCCATGGGCGAGCCCATCATTGCGAATGCGCAGGTGTAAAAAAATAAAATAAAATAAAATAAAATCAATGGAGAGTTTTTTGCAAGAAAAACCCACTGCTGCTACTGTAAAAATTCAAGCATTTAAAATAGCTAATTTTCGCATGTTTCTGTGGTGCTTTGGTGGGGTTTTGGGCAACTATTTCAAAAAAAATATTGCGGTCGCCATTTTGGATCCCCCGCACTGCATGGCAAATGGATGCGCCCTCCCAGCCTGGTACAGTCAGCAAAACCTGGCCATGCGATTGGTGGAATGGCTCCAAAACTTTGCATGGTCCACTCCCATGGGCGAGCCCATCATTGCGAATGCGCAGGTGTAAAAAAATAAAATAAAATAAAATAAAATCAATGGAGACTTTTTTTGCAAGAAAAACCCACTGCTGCTACTGTAAAAATTCAAGCATTTAAAATAGCTAATTTTCGCATGTTTCTGTGGTGCTTTGGTGGGGTTTTGGGCAACGATTTCAAAAAAAATATTGCGGTCGCCATTTTGGATCCCCCGCACTGCATGGCAAATGGATGCGCCCTCCCAGCCTGGTACCAGCAGCGCAGCAGTAGCAATAGCCAAGGAGAGGGGGGCGGGGAACCCCCCCCCCCAAATAAAACACCCTTCTGGCCTGGTAGGTGCCCTCAGACAGTTTTCGCCTACTTTTAGGGCCGGGAATCGGGTGTTTTTTTAACTTTTAAAAACTTTTTTTCTGTGCCGCTTGGCATTGCGCGATGCAAGTAACGAGCACGACAAATCAGACCAAATTGTTCGTTCGTCGGTTCGAGCTCGAAGTCTGGCGGAGTAATTCCCGTTTCCGTTTCCGTAGAGTAACGGATACGAGTAACGGAAACGGAAACGGGAATACCGCTAAGTCGTGCCCATCTCTACCAGAGAGCTAAGCCACTGAGCTACAAAGTCAACTTAATAACCATCTGCTCTCAAATCGATTCTGAGTTATGGTGAACCTTTGCTT
This sequence comes from Phrynocephalus guinanensis, assembly GCA_037367245.1. Lineage (NCBI taxonomy): Eukaryota > Metazoa > Chordata > Lepidosauria > Squamata > Agamidae > Phrynocephalus > Phrynocephalus guinanensis. Next base: position 138,710,239 of record CM074735.1, read on the forward strand.
TCAAGGTTTTCCGTGTAAAGAATACCCGAAATGGTTGGCCCTTCCCCTCTTCTGCCGGGGAGGGGGGGGCATCCCTGGGGCAGTACAGCTTTTGCCTAAGAGGCCACCCAGGCTGGCTTTTCTCTGATGAGGTTCTGCAGAACTGAACTCCCAGCTTCTGGAATATCAAAACAACCACAGAGCTATCCAGCTAACCCTGCAATTTCTGAGGGTCCCCATAAGTTGTACACAATTTGACAGCCCATCACAAGAACAGAATCAAACCAAGGGAAACAAACTCTCCCTAAAACTAATAATATGTAGGCTACCCACAGATGTCTCGCAACAAGACATGACTCGCTGGGAAAAGCAATAACACTAGGGAAATGGAGAGGACAGTAGGAAATGAGGAAAAATCTAACACGAGATGGATTGACTCAATAAAGGAAGTCATGGCCTTTAGTCTTCAAAGCCTGAGAAGGACTGATAAGCGACAGAGCCTTTCAGAAATTACTGGCATACATGGATAAATCAGAAGCAGCCTGACATGACATAACAAGAAATTTGAAATGCAGACGTGTCTGTGGGTGCTCAGGGTTTCTAAGGTTAATGAATAAAAAACAAGAAATCACAAAGCGTACAATGCAGATAGTACCTCTCAGATGATAAGGGAAAAGTACAAATTGTTACAGCTGATCATTCAAGGTAACTAGACCTCAGATGGTCAGGGGTGTGGAGGATGGTGTACAAGCTGAAGAATCTGGAAGGTTGCTTTATTTTGTATTTTATTATGATATTTTATTTAGTTTATTATGATTGTTATTGCTTTCATTGTTTTCATCTTTGTTGTAAAATGTAAACCACCCGGAGTTCCTCCGGAAGATGGGAGGTATATAAGTATTAAAATAAATAAATAAATAAATAAATAAATAAATAAATAAATAAATAAATAAATAAATAAAAACATCGCTAGGGAAGCAGCTGTGTCTGAAATCGGATTGGCCATGATGATGCCTAGTAGGAGAGGACTCTTCCAGCCTGTTAGAATCATCTTGAACCCTTTTGCCTTCAATCCCTTCCCGATCCCTCTCGGCTTTGTGTTTGGTAAACACAAGCCGTGTTTACCAGGTTCCTCCAGCAAGGGAGCAAGGTGAGTGCAGACTTTGCCAGGAGGCGAAAGAGGAGATGATAAGAAGGTCAACGAAGACACTGAGCTGGCACTTTGGCAGGCCGATTAGGCGAGGTGGCCCCGGGGTGAACGAGGTGAGCGCTCTTTCTCCAGTGCCGCGTTCGGCGGTGATGCTGCAAAAAAGGACAGCAGGCAAACCAAGAAACAGAAAGGGTCGGGAACATGATCATGTGAGCACTCTCTCTCTCTCTCTCTCTCTCTCTCTCTCACACACACACACACACACACACACACACACACACACACACACACATAGAGAGAGAGAGAGAGAGAGAGAGAGAGAGAGAGAGAGACTGAATTGCAGATTATGTTCAGAAAGAGGAATGTAAGTAGAGCAGAGACTGAATCAGACCCAAGGCCGTTACCGCATTCTGTTCACGCCACGACCCCTGGGAAGCCACCCAACAGGCCAGGAAGGCCTTATATCCGTGTTGGCAGACCTCTGGCACGGGTGCGAAAGGTGGCCCTCGGAGCCCTTTCTGTGGGCACCTGACATCGCCCCTTCACAGCCACCTGTGCTCAGGTTAAATTGCTGTATTGGCACTTTCCGAAAAATTAGTCGGTTTTGAATCACAGTTTGGGCACTCAGTCTCTAAACCAGGGGTCCTCAAAGTTTTCAAACAGCGGGCCGGTTCACCATGCCCCAAACACCACTGGGGACTGGACCACAGTGGGTGGGGGGAGCAGGGGACCTTGCCATAGCCCTCCCACTTTGAATGCCCCACTAGCCAGCATGCTGATCATCTAGGCGGTAGTTGGGGGGAGTGGGAGAAGTGACATAGCCCACTACTTTGAACTGCCTCAGTGATAGAAGCAGCTGCGGAGGCTGGCTTGCTCGCAAAGTAGGGGGTAGGTGGGGGGGTTGCAATTGGTCCCGGGGGGCGGATTCAGGACCTTGAGGGGCCGCATCTGGCCCTGGGGCCTTAGTTGAGGACCCCTGCTCTAAACGGTTCGCCATCACTGGCTTATATCTTATATCAGCCAAGAAATGATAAGGCCCAGGCATCTTGCCTGAGGCTCTCCGGGATGCTGTCTAGGTCTCAGGGCACTAGCCGACGGTGACGCAGGAAAGAGCCTGGCTCCCTCTGCTCCACAGGTGCGGTGAGCCGCCGTAGAACCAGGTCAGAGGATGAGATGGTTATGGAGGCTTTCATGTTTATCCCCTCCGCAGCCCCACCTGGTGCCGAGGTTCACTGGCTCCAGGCGAAGGGACCTGTTTGTCTGCTGGCACATGCATTTGTTTACGAGGGAGTCCACGTGGCCTGTTTCACTGTTGGGGGCTAGGACCTGCCCCCGGTGACACCACAAGGGAGTGCCCCCCACACACGGCTCGAGAAATGGGACGCTGCGGACCTAGTCACCTCTATTCGAGGGACCCTATTGCCCTCGTGGTTTCTTGTGCTCATTTAACTTATGTATTCACACCCTGCCTTTCTCCCAATGTGACCCTTGCCAGCGGTTACAAATAACAACCACTGGTAGCCTCATAAATGGAGGATGGACGAATGGGTCGTCCTGCTCGTTTTTCATAGGAACTCGTAAAAGTTGTTGTTGTTGCCGCATGCCCTCAAGTCACCTCCAAGGCGTGGCAGCCCGATCAATGACCCGTCTCCAAACTGTTCTGTCCTCAATGGCCCCGCTCAGCAATTCCAAACTCAAGCTGGTTGTGGCTTCTTTTAAAGAGTCAGACATTCTCCTATTTGGTCTTCCTCTTTTCCCGCTGCCTGCCACCTTCCCCAGCGTTGCTCTCTTTCCCAAAGAATCCTCCCTTTTCATGACGTGTCCAAAGTAGGGATGGGCATGAAATGGAAAAAAAAATGTATTTCGTTTTGTTTCGTTTAATCCCTGAGTGGTTCGTTTCATTTTGTTAGAAACGATTTTTTTTCCAAAATAAATTCCTATGAAACGAAACAGTAATGAACTGATTCGATACTCTATAAAACGGGTCCCCTGGGAATACAAGATGAAGGGTGACCTTGGTCTCGTCCTCCTGGCTCTTGATGATCTTTTCTGATTCCTTCATCGCAGCCCTTCCGAGTCTCCATCTTCTTCTGATTTCTTGGTTCCAGCCTCGCTTTGGGTTGATAAGACCACTCTATGCATTTGCAGGCTCTTGTTTCCTATTTTGAAGAGAGGCCATCAGCATGCTTGGCTTTGGGAGGAGTGTCCCTATAGCAGGCCTGCCCAAAGTCCGGCCCAGGGGCCAAATCCGGCCCATCAGGCCATTCTGAGTGGCCCGCGGCTGGCCCGCCCCTCCCTCCCCCTCCTTCGCCTCATATTTTTTTTTTAAATCTTCTGCCAACACCGACACCGCTGGGAAGCTTGGGTGGTGGGGTGGACGGGCGGTCTGCCGCCACCGGCACCGCAGAGGAATGTATGGGGGTGGGCAGGCCAGCGGGCCTCCTACTGCTGAGGAGCTTTGGGGTGGGCTGGCGGGCGAGCCGTTGCCACCGCTGGGGAGCTTGGGGGGATGCAAGGTCGCACAGATCGCCTTTTCCAAGGGGCGACCTGTGGCCACAGCTCCCTGTGCTTCCTTTGGTCCCCACCTTCCTTCCTTCCTCTCTTGGTTTCCACCTTCCTCCCTCCATCCCTTGGTCCCTGCCTTTCTTGCTGCAGGTGGGGTTGCAAGGGGTCAGTGGGTGGGGCTTGCAGTGGGGTGGCAGGATCAGGGAGCAACTGCCCCCTGATACATTCTCAGCCACCAAATCTGGCCCTCCTTACAAAAACTTTGGGCACCCCTGCCCTACAGCTTCTTGGCATGCTTCTTCTCCAGCGGACACAGGAACGTTGTTTCTGATCGCTTTCATTTAGCAAACGGCTTTTCCTCGAGAAGATATCGTGATATTTTCTTTTCAGTTTGTGAACAGTTCAACAGGTTCTATTGCTCCTTGCTCCCCCTGGTTTTTGATAACCCTTCGGTGAGCAAATAGTTTCATGTTCTTTGGCCTTGCTGGTCTCTTTTCTCGTAAAGATAAGAAGGTTTAAGAACCAGCCTGCCGTGTATCACAGCTTTTTATGTTTCTCGTGTGCCGCCTGTAGTAATTCAGGAGAAACATTAAATTGAAAAATAATTCAAAACTCATCAAGGCTGCGGTTAGGTCCTAAATTACTTCTGCCTTCTGCCAGTTATCTGAACGCTGCTGTTTCAGATTGCTTTAAAGTACTTTTGATCACGATTTACTTGCTCGTCTTTTTAAACAAAACATGATCAGCGCACATACAAATAATGGTCCTGTTTCAATTTTCTGAGCATCTCATGCTTGGGTTGGAAATGTGAACAAAGGAATAAAATTTAATGACAAAGGCAAGGCAAATACACAAAGCAACGTGTGCTGTTTATATACCGTCCTATAGTGTATCAAGCACTCTCAGGGTGGTTTACAATTTAATTATGCAAGTTACACATTGCCAAACCCACCGATCCCACAGCAAGCTGGGGACTCAGTTTACCAACCTAAGGAGGATGGAAGGCAGAGCGAACCCAGAGCTGGCTACGTAGGATTGATCCCAGGTAGTGAGCAGAGTCTTGCTTGCAGTACTGCAGTTTAACAACCATACCACGAGGCAAGGACTGTTGAACACGGAAAAGAGTATATAATGCATACGTACTTTTCCAGGTGCAACTTTGCACCATGCATCAAAAGTTCAGTCGGTGACTGTAATATTAGGTACATGTTACACAACTGCTGCTTCAATATTTTATGAAGAATCATTTTAGGTATTTTAAATATTCTTAGCATGGCTTTAAAGTAACTAGCTATTAATAATTACATTACTAATTGCTCTATTTATTTATTTATTTATTTATTTATTTATTTATTTATTTATTTATTTATTTATTTGTATGCCGCATCTGATTTTTCCAATGGGAACTCTGGGCGATTTCCATAGATAGGAGTATAACATCAGCACAATAACTAGCAGCACTAACAAAATTACTTTTTAAAATGTAATTAATTATGTGTAATGACCTCACACCCAGCTGCCTTCAATAGTTACTGTCCTCAAAAGGCCCTTGTAAGGGATTTTTAGAGATATATTTCAGTAAAAACACCTGTCCACCAAGGCTAAACAAAGAGATACAGTTTACAGTATTGCAGGGAAGTGATAGTACCACTCTATTCTGCTTTGGTCAGACCCCACCTGGAGTCCTGTGTCCAGTGCTGTGCGCCTCAATTTAAAAAGGATGTTGACAACCTCGAGCGGGTGCAGAGGAGGGCTACCAGGATGGTTGAAGGTCTGGAAGAAATGTCTTATGAGGAACAGCTTAGAGAACTGGGAATGTTTAGCCTTACAAAAAGAAGACTGAGGGGGGGATATGATAGCTATGTTTAAATATTTGAAAGGATATCATATTGAAGAGGGGACTGGTTTGTTTTCCATGGCTTCAGAGACTAGGACTCGGGGCAATGGTCTCAAACTACAGGAAAAGAGATTCCATTTGAACATTAGGAAGAACTTCATGACAGGTAGAGCTATTTGGCAGTGGAATATGCGGCCACAAAGGGTGGTGGAGTCTCCTTCTTTGGAGGTTTTTAAGCAGAGGCTGGATGGCCACCTGTCGGAAATATTGTGATGGGGTTCCTGCATGGCAGGGAGTTGGACTAGATGGCCCTTGAGGTCTCTTCCAACTCTATGATTCTATGATTCTATGATTCTATCTCAGTGAATCATGCCAAAAATATTGCATGCCCAGGCCATGTGCCAGTTTGGTATGGGACAGCTCTCAAAGGGGAAGGGTGGATTGTTCTAACTAGAAATACAGGTGGAGGGCTTTTCTTTTTTTAGCCAAAGAGTGCCATCAGGGTACCACAGCTATAGGCCCACATGGACAGGGTGCAAGTTCCCCAACTTATAGTGGCTCTAAATACGAACAACCTCCAAAAGGTCCTGCCTGGAACAGCCCTGCTCAGCTATTGCAAAGTCAAGGCTGTGGCCTCCTTGAGAGAGTCAGTCCATCTCACCTTTTGGGATTCCTCTTTTCCTTTACAGACCTACCTCACATGAATTTTCCTCTCGCCTAACCAAACATAGGGCTTTTCCCTGTGTTTTTTGAGACTGTCGGGAGGGGCTTTTAAAAAAATAAATCAATAGAAGTTTCCCCTTCCATGCATAAAATAAAGGGGGGAGTGGAGGAGACCCACTGAACAAATGAGACTTGCTTGGCCCACACAGATGTACGTCCTGTCAGTCTTTTTGAGAGTGATCATTGCATCACTAGACAATGCCTTTTTAAAAAGCAATGGAACTAAAAATTCAAGTCCCAATGAGGCACTCTGTGAACAATGAGCAGCCATTATGGTGCAAAACAACCGCAGCTCTGCCTAGATCAGTGACGGCGATCCTTTTAGAGACCGAGTGCCCAAACTGCAATTCAAACCCGACTAATTTTTCACAAAGTGCCAATACAGCAATTTAACCTGAATCCAGGGGGCTGCGAAAGGGCGATGCCGGTTGCCCACAGAAAGGGCTCCGAGGGCCACCTTTGGCACCCGTGCCATAGGTTCGCCAACACTGGCCTAGATCCTCAGTGCCAAGAGGATGCACCTGAGGGAGGTTTGCCGGGAACCAAAAGGCAGAGCAGTTCATAAAGCCCTGTTGTCGCCCTTGAGCAAGACTCACAAACAAAAGCTGTGATTTTTGTCCATGCAAAAAAAAAAAAAAAAAAGAGGGGAGGGACAGGATCAAGCCGAGGGCCTGATTTAGCAACTGCAAGCACTGCTAAATGGGGATTCTCTCTGGCAAGCAGGGACGGCCCGTGTAAACACCATTACGGTCGGATTGCAAAGGAGGAATTAGGCTGCAGTGCAGTTGAGCAAACCTGGTTGCATAAACCAAGTCAAAGATCGGGCAAGGCTGGAATGTTATGAAATTCTTCACGGACGATAAATTAGTCATTATGTGCCCTAGTTTGCAGAAGTGGAGTGCCTTCCTCCGAGGCGGCATGTTTAGCTGAACTCTGGGGGTGGGGGAGGGAGGGGAGCCATTCCTGAATATGCATGCTTGCACACTCCTGTGCTGTCACCTTTGCAGTCTAGCTTGTTAGATGCTTGGGAGGACAGAAGCAATGCCTGGAGTTTGCTCCACCGAGGAAAGGAGGAGGGAAAACTGGAAATAGTCCGACAATCCACGAAGGCCTGCCTTGGCCTCTTGAGAAAAGCGCTTCTTTGTTCAGCCTCAAATAACTCTGCCTTCAACGATTGCGCTTCTCCGTCATTGATCACAAGTGCAGCCAAAGGTCGCTCAAAACACACGGGCGTCATTGCGAAGTCTCCTTTGTCAGCAGGAGAGAGGTGGCTTCCTTTCTAGGTCTGAGAGAGAGAGAGAGAGAACGTTGATGCAATAGCCTGACACTGACAAGTGAAGGCGCGTCTGGTGGTTTGCAGAGGGGGTTGTGACATGACAAACAGTGTCGCCCGAGACCCAACAAGTGACTGGCATAGGGTTGTGCACGGGAGCAGGTGTTTTGACTGGCAATCCGTTCCCTTGACAAGTGAACAAATTGCCAAATTTGTTCAAATACTGAGCAAATACTGCACTCATTAAAATGGAGTCTGAGGGAGCAGCTGTAGTTACCTGTACCACTTGTGCCATGTTTGTCATCTTGACAAAGCGCACGGAGAACTACACTTGCTGCAAGTGCAAGCTGGTTGCACTATTAGAAGAGAAGGTCCAGCAGCTAGAGGCCCGCATATCGAGCCAGCAACATATCAGGGAGCTTGAGCTGTTCTTGGACAGAGCGGAGCAGACTATCCAGGTCCAAGATGAGACAGGGCACACTTCTGAGGATGAAGTCACTTCCCCAACTCAGGAGGTAGATGTGTGGAGGAATGTGACTCAAAGGAGTAGAAGGCCAAGGGGTCGCTCAGAGAGTCTCATATTGCACAATCAATTTGAGGCTCTTTCCCTCATCACACCTCATGAGGCATGCACAGAGGAACAACTGGTTCCACCTGAGGATCTCTCCCTCATCACAACTGATGAGATACAGGATCAGGTACATGTAGATGAACATGCTGCAGGAGAGAAGCTCCTTGTACTAGGGGATTCTATAATTAGAAATACAGAGGGATGGATTTGTGATGAACATGATAACTGTATGGTCACTTGCCTGCCAGGTGCAAAGGTTGCAGACATCACAAGAAATCTAGATAGCTTATTAGAGAGAACCAGGAAGGAGCCAGTGGTCATGGTACACGTTGGTACCAATGATGTCGGGAAGGCCAAGCGTTCAGTCTTGGAAGCCAAATTCAGGTTGTTAGGAAGAAGATTGAAGTCCCGGACTTCCTAGGTAGCATTTTCAGAAGTGCTACCCGTTCCTCGTGGAGGACCCGCCAGGCAGGCAGAGCTCAGAGGCCTCAATGTGTGGATGAGGAGATGGTGTCGAGAGGAGGGCTTTAGATTTGTCAGGAACTGGAGAACATTTTGGGACAAGCCAAACCTGTTCAGGAGGTATGGGTTGCACTTGAATCATGATGGGACCAGATTGCTGGCACTCAACCTCAAAAAGGCAGCAGAGCAGCTTTTAAACTGATAACTGGGGGAAAGCCGACAGGAGCTGAGTGGCATCCGGTTTGGAACACCTCATCCCCGGGGAATGAGGTTGGAGAGGGTAGAGAATCACATAGAGATGACATAGCAGGTATTAGCACTGGGAGAATAATGGAATGTGATAGTTTGTCTACTGAGAATAAAAGCTGTGGGGGGGGGGGACAACAAAGCAGCAGCTGTTGTTGCGGGACCCACTGTACAACTGCTTCTACGCCAATGCTCGAAGCCTCCAAGCAAAGATGGGAGAACTTGAACATTTGGCAGCTAGGGATAACATAGATATAATAGCCATAACAGAAAGCTGGTGAAATGTGGAGAACCAGTGGGATACAGCAATCCCAGGCTATAAACTCTATAGAAGGGATAGAGAGGGGCGGGTTGGAGGGGGAGTGGCCATCTATGTCAAAGAAGGGGTAAAATCCAGCAGAATGGAGATTGACAGAGGGTCTGACTCCACCATAGAATCACTGTGGGTTAAACTACCAGGTCCAAGGAGTGATGTGATAGTTGGGGTATGCTATCGTCCACCAGATCAAAAACTTGAGGGGGGCCTTGAAATGAGGAGAGAAATCATGGGGGTGTCTAAGAGGGATAGGATAGTAATCATGGGGGACTTCGATTATCCCCACATTGACTGGGCCAATGCGAGCTCTGGGCAAGAAAGAGAAACTGGGTTTCTTGACTTGCTGAATGACTGTGCCTTAGAGCAACTTGTCATGGAGCCCACCCGAGAACAGGCAACTCTGGATCTAATACTGTCTGATACTCAGGACCTGGTCAGGGATGTGAATGTCACTGAGCCTCTGGGGAACAGTGACCATGCTGCAATCTCCTTTGCCATGCATGTTGGAGGAAGAGTGTCAAGCAGATCAGACATAAAAACCCTTGATTTTCGAAGGGCAAACTTCCCTCAGATGAGGAAACTAGTTAGAAAGAAATTGAAGGGGAGGGTTGGAAGAATCCAATCTCTTCAGAGTGCATGGAGCCTCTTTAAAACAACAATAATAGAGGCCCAGCACAAGTGCATACCACAAAGAAAGAAGAGCTCATTTAAGTCCAAGAGGGCGCCGGCATGGTTAACGAGTGGAGTTAGAGAGGCTCTAAAGAGCAAGGAGAGGTCTTTCTGTAAATGGAAATCCTCCCCAAATGAGGAAAATAAAAAGGAACACAAACTCTGGCAAAAGAAATGTAAGAAGATGATAAGAGAGGCAAAGAAAGATTTTGAGGAACGCATGGCTAGCAATATAAAGGGTAATAATAAGAGCTTCTTTAAATATGTTAGAAGTAGAAAACCTGCCAGAGAACCAGTTGGCCCTCTGGATGGTGAGGGAAGAAAAGGGGAGGTAAAGGAGGACTTGGAGATTGCAGAGAAATTAAATGAGTTCTTTGCATCTGCCTTCACGACAGAAGACCTTGGGCAGATTCCGCTGCCTAAAGAATTAAATCAAATACAGGTTAAAAGAGAGGATGTTTTAGGACTAATTGATAAATTGAAGATTAACAAGTCACCGGGCCCGGATGGCAGCCACCCAAGGGTTATTAGAGAACTGAGAAATGAAATTGCAGATCTCTTAATGGTAATATGCAACTTGTCTCTTAAAACGGCCACAGTGCTGGAGGACTAGAGGATAGCGGGTGTCACACCATTTTTTAAAAAAGGAAGGAGGGGGAGACCCGGGAAACTACAGGCCAGTTAGCCTTACATCTGTCCCAGGGAAGATGGTGGAAAGCCTCATCCAAGAGAAAATCTTACAACACATAGAAGAACAAACCTTGCTGAGAAAAAATCAGCATGGCTTCTGTAAGAGTAAGTCTTGTCTTACAAATCTTTTAGAATTTTTTGAAAAGGTCAACAGGCATGTGGATTTGGGGGAACCGGTGGATATAGTCTATCTGGATTTTCAAAAGGCTTTTGACACAGTCTCTCACCAAAGGCTGCTGAGAAAATTGCACAGTCAGGGGATAAGAGGGCAGGTCCTCTTATGGATTGAGAACTGGTTGAGATCCAGGACACAAAGAGTACGTGTCAATGGGAAATTTTCACAATGGAGAGAAGTGAAAAGCGGTGTGCCCCAGGGCTCTGTCCTGGGACTGGTGCTTTTCAATCTGTTCATAAATGACCTGGAGACAGGGATAAGCAGTGAGGTGGCCAAGTTTGCAGATGACACAAAAAAATTTCGTGTGGTAAAAACCAGAGAAGATTGTGAAGAGCTCCAGAAGGATCTCTCCAAACTGGGGGAATGGGCTGAGAAATGGCAAATGCGTTTTAATGTAACCAAATGTAAAGTAATGCATATTGGGGCAAAAAATCCAAACTTCATCTATCAACTCATGGACTCTGAGTTATCCGTGACGGATCAGGAAAGAGATCTTGGTGTGTTGGTGGACAGCTCCATGAAGGTGTCTACCCAATGTGTGGCAGTGGTGAAGAAGGCCAATTCCATGCTAGGGATTATCAAAAAGGGGATTGAAAATAAAACAGCTAACATTATATGTCTGTGAAGATTCTCAGTCATCCAGGTGAGTTTATCTGGAAGTTGAGTCATGGCTACTGGACTTCTTTTTTGAGAGAGAGAAACGTTTCGCTGTTCATCCAAACAGCTTCCTTGGTCTGAATACAGCTAGTGCAAATCCTCCATCTTATAGTCAGCTTTGACCTCTTGTCAACCTGGTCTGAATTAGGCTCATAAGATGAACAATGGCCTGAATAGGCTCATTAGGGAGACAATAGTATCCATAGCCTTAAGGTGAACAAAGGTGCTGAAACCCATCAGTGGGATGGCCCACTCCTTTGTTGAAGGCCCACTTTGGATATCCACAGGCCTTAAGTGCTGTCTTCAGGTGCCTAACAATGGTAAAGAGAAGACTAAGAGAAGACAGCACCCTCACCTCCAGAAGCCGCCTCAACCCAGACCAGATAGGCCTGCTCCTGGACCTGTGTCTGAACACCACATATTTCATGTACAGAGAGGACTTCTACAGACAGAAGCACGGTTGTGCCATGGGTTCCCCAGTGTCACCAATTGTTGCAAACCTATACATGGAAGAAGTGGAGAAGAAGGCAATTGACACCTTCCCAGGGACACCACCATCTCACTGGTTCAGGTATGTAGATGATACCTGGGTGAAAATCAGGCCCTGGAGCTGGTCGGTGCTTTTTTAAAATCCTTGTATTGGGAACAGAGAGCCCACATCTTTGGTCACATGACCAACAAAGAACTAAAGCCGGACTTTCTCAATAGACGGATAATAATAAACGGATCTTCCCGCAGGTGAGATAGCAGCCTTAGACTTCCTGGCCTACACGCTTTCTGAAAAGGAAACTGCACCAAACTTTCTGAGATTACCCCCAGAGCACAGAGAGTGCTCCTATCTCCCTGAGCTCCTTGCCCTCTGAAGATGCCGGCCACAGAGTCTGGCCAAACGTCAGGAAGAAAAACTTCCAGAACATGGCCAAACAGCCCGAAAAACTCACAACAATTTTCTGAGGTTTATTTCTTAGTAAACCTGCAAAGATTTAAAAGATTTTTAAAATGTAGTGAAATTCGAGGTATACCCTCTGCCATCTGGTCATCATGAGATAACAGACGTGTAATTTGACTTCTATCTGAGCTATATACTATAAGTCAGGCATGTCCAAAGTCCAGTCTGGGGGCCAAATGCGGCCTGTGTTCAAATTTTGAGTGGCCCGCAGCCTCTTCTCCCCACCGGCTCAGCCTGTCATGCCTCCCCACCAGCTGGCCCTCCCCATACCAGATAGAGATGTCAGCTTGCAGTTTTATGGTTTGCCTGCCCTCCCTGCCTCTGTCCACCCCCCCCCCAAGCCACCTGCTCAGCCTACCGGCCCATGTCTCCGTTGCTGCAGCATCCTCCCCGCCTCCTTGCATGTCGTAGGGGCTTGTCCAAAGTCCAGCCGGGGGGCCAAATGCAGCTGAATGGTCGGCCCCCACACATTTCCACCTCACCAAATCTGGCCCTACTTGAAAAATGTTTGGACACCCTTGCATATAAGTCAACTATGATGCCTTTCAGAGCCATTTAAGCTATTGTGCAGACCCACCTCTCGTGGGAATGAGGCCGTAAGCATATAATTGCCAGTTGCATTGAAAGGAGATTTTCTGCATCTGCATCTCCTGTTAACCAATTTCACCTAGATGTCCAAAAGTGTCACACAATCATGAAGATGCAAGGGGCCCTGCAAGGCCTTGGAGTCCAACCCTCTGCTCAAAGCAGGAATGTAAATTATATCTGCCAAGTGGCTGTCTGAATTTCTCTTGAATGCCTCCAGTGTTGGAGCACTCACCAACTCCCCTAAAGGTTATTGGTTCCATTAGCGTACTACTCTTAACAGTTGAGAAGTTTTCCCAGTTATTCAGCTGAAAACTGGCTTCCTGTAATTTGTTACATGTTGTTGTTGTTGTTGTTGTTGTTGTTAATTCAATATATATATTCTGCCCATCTGGCAGAAAGCCACTCTGGTCCGTTTACAACATAAAATAAACTGATTACAAACTACAGATACAAAACAAATATAATAAAAAGCAAAACTATTACAAATGAAAACATAACAAAATAACAACATTCACAAAAATCAATGGTAAATAAGACAATCTTACGGTGGACAAGATTAGATCACTAAATAAATAAGGCCATGTAACTGTCAATAACCAGGGAAAAACAGATTGAAATAACCAAGTCTTCAATCTTTTCTTGAAGATCAACAATGAGGGGGCCAGGCAGATCTCCGAGGGGAGTTAGTTCCAGAGTCTAGGACAGTGGTGGCGAACCTTTTAGAGGCCGAGTGCTCAAACTGAGATTCAAAACCGAACACAAGTGCCAACACAGCCATTTAACCTGAGCACAGGTGGCTGTGAAGGGGTGATGTTGGGTGCCCACAGAAATGGCTCTGAGGGCCACCTCTGGCACCCGTGCCAATGGTTCACCAACACTGGTCTAGGAGATGCCACTGAGAATAACCCGGTTCCTTGTGGGTGCCTTGCAGGCCTCCCTCGGTGTTGGCACCCTCTGAGGACATGTCCTGCACTCTCTGCCATTATATCTTCAATCAGTCTTCTTTTTCCAAGGTGTCTCATTAGAGGAGGAATATACGTATGCATCCATACCCTCTCCTGCAGAGTTCATCTACAGGTTTCATAAATTTATTTATTTATTTATTTATTTATTTATTTATTTATCATATTTCAACCCACCGTTCTCCTTACAAACGGCCCAAGGTGGCCGATGACAATTCAAACACAGTATTTAATGAAAATGAGTATACAACAGTGCTAAAACGATCAATGAATAGAACCTCGTCTATCATGTCCGACGCTCTGTCACACATTGTGGATCGGTGCTCCCCATGCCTTCCTTTATCGATCAACTCGGCGAACAGAATTCCAAAAGCCAAAAGCAAAAAGGTAACATCATAAGCAATGCACAGCAATCAATTTAAAACAAGCGAGCGAGCAAAACCCCACTTGGCAGCCATTCGTTTGGGGAAAGCCTGCCCGAAGAGAAAAAGGCCTTGGTCTGTTTGCAGAAGGACAGCAAAGACAGGGCCAGGCTGGCCTCCGGTGGGAGAGAGTTCCAAAGTCTGGGAGCAGCCACAGAGAAGGCCTTCTCCCGTGTCCCTGCCCAATGTACCTGTGAAGGTGATGGGACCGAGAGGAAGGCCTTCGCTGAAGATCTTAACAAGATGTCTTCTAAAATGTGATGTGGTCCTTGGTTAAAAAATTCTGCCTGGGAGTGGTTTGCTCTTAAGATTGTTCCTTGATCTTCTTGGAAATCACACTGCCCAGCCAGATTTCCTTGCCCTGATCTTGCTGTGACGAGCCCTTGCACAACCTCCAGTTCCTTCTTTCTGCTTCTTCCTCATTAAATCAGATGTGCCGTAGATTGTTCTGCAAAAAGAGGATACCTGAGGCTGGGAGGAATAGGAGACCAGCTGCAGTGGGTTTCCTCAAGACACTTGGAAATCTTGTCTCTCATCACAGAGTGAAGGCTCTCTGCAGGTACCACCATAGGCAGTCTTGTCTCTCTGATTTAATGATTTACCACAGAGTGCTTCTGTCTGGTGGCTCAATGGAAGCCTATAGGTCTGTGATGTAGTGCAAGGTTCCCCCTCACTCGTGCATTCATTAAACGTGTGCAGATAACAAGTAGAGATCTTACCTAACTCCTATTTAAACTTTCCAGGCCCTTAAACTCCACAGCTGTTTTCAAGGTAGATACCATAAGAAAGTCTTGATCTGCCAGGCACCTATATCTCTGTATATTTCTGTATTTTTGTATTTTGTAATACATGTGTGTGTGTGTGTGTGTGTGTGTGTGTGTGTGTGTGTGTGTGTGTGTGTGTGTGTGTGTGTGTGTGTGTGAGAGAGAGAGAGAGAGAGAGAGAGAGAGAGAGAGACAGACAGACAGACAGACAGACAGACAGACCTTTTATTGCTATTTCTTTGTATTTTATTCTTGGTATATGTTTATTTCACTGTTATTCACCCCCTTAAGTTACCTTTGCGTAAGCGGGTGGTATATAAATCATAAATAAAACTAAACTAAAAATAAAAAGTCAATAGACAGGCAAGGCAAAACACCATGCCTTGTGAAATGAGGATGCAGGTTTATTTATTTTATTTATTTTAAATGTTTTTTACCCCGCCTTTCTGCTAAGAAGGACCCAAGGCATCTTAGATCATTAAAAGACAATATTTAAAGCTGAAAACAATAAGTATACAAACATGGTAAAGGATCAAACAAATGCCGCACTTAAAAAGAGTAAGCAAAAGCAAGAGAATCATAGAATCCTAGAGTTGGAAGATACCTCGAGGGCCATCCAGTCCAACCCCCTGCCATGCAGGAACCCCCATCACAGGACACTCGACAGATGGCTGTCCAGCCTCTACTTAAAAACCTCCAAAGAAGGAGACTCCACCACCCTCCTTTGGGGCAGCATCTTCCACTGCCGAACAGCTCTAACACACTCAGAGCAGTGAGGAGCAACCGTCCATTCTGAAAAGCTTGGCAGCCATTCACTCAGGGAAAGCCTCCCTGAAGAGAAGGGTCTTCGCCAGCTCACAGAAGGGCAGCAAAGATGGGGGCCAGCCTGGACCCCAGTGGGAGGGAGTTCCAAAGTTTTGGAGCAACAGTAGAGAAGGTCATCTCCCATGTCCCCAGGAGGAATGTGGCCTCTTGCAGGCACCATGTTTTGCTAGATTCTGCAGCCGGTTCAGGTGTTTCAGTTCAGGAACTGGTGGAGTCCCTTTTCTGCTCTGTCATTCCCCAAACCCTCAAGTCTTCATCGTGTTCTATAGGGAGTTTGGGGCGTTCTGGAGCAAAAGAACCACCCATAACAATAAAACTCAGCTAAATTGTTGTTGCTTCCTAAGGCGCCGTGTCCCTTCTGGCTCTGAACTTTGGTCCAGCTCCAGATGCGAAGATGTTTTGCTGATTAGTAAATGTGTGGTGCCGTGCAGCGTGTTATTTACGGCTGCGAGTCAGGAAACCAGTGACTGAGTGTTGCACAGAAAATGAGAGAGAGAGAGAGAGAGAGAGAGAGAGAGAGAGAGAGAGAGAGAGAGAGAGAGAGAGAGAGAGAGAGAGAGAGAGAGAATGGTCTCCCTTCTGGAATCATAGGCTTCATCAAGGGGACAACCCTTTTGCGACCTGCACAAAGGCAGGTTAAATGAGGCACTGAAAGGATGTAAGGCCCCTGTCCTTTCACTACCTGCCAGTGCTCATAAGAACATAAGAACCTAAGAAGAGCCCTGCCCATCTCGTCCAGCTTCCTGCATCTCACAGTGGCCCCACCAGATGCCTCTGGGAGCACATGAGACTAGATCTCTGTCTCTTGATACCACTCCCTTACATCTGGCCCTTGAAGTACCCCGGTTTTAAGCCTGGAGATTACACATCACCATCATGGTTTGTCACCTGGGATGGACTTTTCCTCCAGGAATCTGTCCAATCCCCTTTGGAAGGCATCCAGGCCAAATGCCATCACCACATCTTGTGGCAGGGTGTGCCACAGGCTAACAACGCGCTGGTTGAAAACATATTTTCTTTTGTCTGTTCCTACTCTCCGAGCCCTCAATTTGAGTGGATGTTCCCTAGTTCTGGTATGTTGTGAGAGGGAGAAGAGCTTCCCTCTATCCACTTTACTCATGCCCTGCATTATTTTGTACGTCTCAGTCATATCCCCCCTCAGGCACCTTTTTTCCAGACTAAAGAGCCCCAAATGCTGTAGCCTTTCCTCATAAGGGAGGTGCCCCCAGCCCAGTCATCATTTTAGTCGCTCTCTTCTGCACCTTCTCCAGTTCCACTATGTCCTTCCTGAGATGCGGTGACCAGAATTGTACACAATAATCCAGGTGCGGCCTTACTATCAATTTGTATAATGCTCCAGTGTGCCTTGCCTCTCCTTGCAGGAGACATGGCTCATTGCTGGGTTTTGTGGCTGGCAGATTGTTTGTCTTGGGGACTTCCTTATCCAGAAGGAGAGAAGGGCTCATCTTCCTTGATGCGAGAGCGGAGAGAGAGAGAGAGAGAGAGATAGCATAAGAGCGAACGCAAGAGAGCATCTGAGGCTCTGAGGGTATGGCAGGACAGCTGGCTCCTGGCACATTTGCAGAGGGCGAGGGTGGCGTCATGCAAACGGGGACACGGGGTGGAGGGGAAATACCTCCATTGCTCAAGCTTTCCTTCCTGGGAGACCTCAGCCAGCCCTCTCTTCCCTTCCTTCTTCTCTTCTCGTCTGTTATCCGTTTGTTTGTCCAGGTATTCAAAACTATTCTGGACTCTGACAAGCCGGCCAGAGAGACTTTTTCGCTCCCCAGCGCCTCTCCTCCGTTCTGTCAGCGGGGTTGAAGGATGTGGCAGCAGCTGCACGTTTATTTCCAGTCAGGGTTTATGTGCTAGGATCAGAAGCGCAGGCATGTTCCCAAAACCGGACTCCAAGAACATACGCCCAATGTGACTAGGAGTCAAGGGTCCTTCAGAGGTGCCATTGCCCCCTCTTTCTCCGACCCCCCCCTCACTGTCATTTACCATTATTCTGAGTGGAACTCGGGACCCTAAATCGCTTTGTAAGCAGGTAGCCGCACACAACATTTGTGGTCACACGGGGAAACTGACCCAAATTTGGACCCCTTGTGGAACAGTCCAGGGGGGGTCTGTTTCCCGGCAATCACACCATGCATTGCCCTGATCCATGCAGAAGCTGGACCTTTTCGTTCAGCTGCAGGGCTTCTACTTTTGGGGTCCAAGTTGGAGCAATTCCCCCGTAGATGGAAAGGTGGCATTACAGGGGTTGGCTCCTTTAGAAGCCACTCTTTCCAGTTAATAATAATAATACCTTTATTCAAAACAACACACTGTTTCATCATTTTCTAAGCTTGTGAAACCACACGAAATGAAATAAAACAGCAAACAGCATGTTGTCAAGAAAGGAAACCAAACACATCCTAGCCTCTTGATCCAGCCATCTTGAGAACAGGAGGGTTTAAAAAAAACTGATGAATTCCCCCCCCCTTCCTTCCCATGCCTCAGCTGTTGAGATAGCTTATCTCCAATCTTGATCTGTCTGAAGCTAGCCAGGAGCTGAGCAATTCCCTTCGCTGACTGTGTCTGCAAGTTGATCTAAACTGATTGTTTTCCTTTCCTTTTTACAGTAAGTAGGACTGTGGAGGTTATTTTGCAAAAAATATTTTCTTTCCATCCCTCACCATGGATCAGCCGTGTTTTATCTCCCCAAACTCTCTGTGGAGCAGCTAGCTATTAGGTTTTTAGCTTGTTTACAGAGGGTTCTTTGCTTGGAAGCAAATTGATTGGAAGGTTTTAGGGTCTTTGATAGAGATGGGCACGACTTGGCGGAATTCCCGTTTCCGTTTCCGTTCCTCGTTTCCGTTACGGAACGGAAACGGTAACGGGAATTACTCCGCCAGAACTCGAACTCGAACCGACTAAAGAATAATTGGGTCTGATTTGTCATGGTCGTTCCTGGCATTGCGGCGATCCCGCGATGCCAAGCGGCACAGAAAAAAAGTTTTTAAAAGTTAAAAAAAACCCCGATTCCCGGCCAAAAAGCGGGCGGAAATATGCCTGCCTGAGTGAGGGCTCAGTCAGGGCACCTACCAGAGGGGTGGTTGACCCCCCCTCTCCTGTCCTGGGCTGCTCTGGTGGTGGGGGAAATCCTCATCGTAGTCGCTCGCAAAGCACCGGACCCGCCGCCGGCCGCCGCAATTCAAGCGGAAGCGGCACAGAAAAAAAGTTTTAAACTCCCCCCCCCCATTCCCGGGCCAAAAAGCAGGCGAAAATATGCCTGCAGTGCAGAGTGCACCTACCAGAGGGGTGGTCTGGGGGGTGGGTCCCAGCCTCCCCTCTCTCCTGTCCTGGGCAGCCAGACTCGAGTCGCCATGCCATGCGGTGCGGGCGGGGGATCCAAAATGGGGCGGCGACCGCAATGTTTTTTTGAAATCGTGGTCCAAAAACGCACAAGCACCACACAGAAACATGCGAAAATTGCTATTTTAAAACTGCCAGAATTTTTACAGTAGCAGTGGGTTTTTCTTACAACAAAATGTCTCCTCTTTCCTCTCTCCATTGATTTTATTATATTTTATTTTATTTTTTACACCTGCACAATGATGGGCTGGCCATGGGAGTGACCATGCAAATTTTTGGAGCCATTCCACCAATCGCATGGCCACTTGGCCAGGTTGACCACAGAGAGACTTCTGGGATGTGCCTACCGGGCATAAAAAGCCCACTAACCGTAGCCCTAACCCTAACCCTAACCCTAACCCTAACCCATTCGCCAGTACACTGTCCTTCTAAGTGGGTCAAAGAGGCACCCAGAGGTGCACCCCAATACTCACCCTAACCTCACCCGTAACTAGCCTAAACCTAGCCCTTGCGCTAACCCTGTTGCCTAAGCCAAATCTGTACTTGCATATTGCATTGCACTATAGCAAGTACAATTCCCTTCTTAGTGAGACACAGCGGGTGCAGAGAGTTTGCCAGTCCGCCACTTGTGGCTCTGGGTGACTCCTGCAGGCTTGGCTCGGCCGGCAGCATGTGTGACATCATGCAAACCATACCCCCGAGGCCTGACTGATGCAGGGAAGGCACCCCAAAAAGAAGGGTGCCTCTGCCAGTCTGCTGTGTCTCTGCGTGCAACTGGGTATGCAATCATAGCCATATGGCTATGCATGCATGCCCTTTTGCAGCAGGTGAGGAGAGGAGACCCCCATGTATGAGGGGTCTCCAGGAGCCTGCTTTCCCTAGCGGGT
The DNA here is from genome assembly GCA_037367245.1 of Phrynocephalus guinanensis. Classification (NCBI taxonomy): domain Eukaryota; kingdom Metazoa; phylum Chordata; class Lepidosauria; order Squamata; family Agamidae; genus Phrynocephalus; species Phrynocephalus guinanensis. The sequence continues at coordinate 138,730,246 of CM074735.1, forward strand.
GAGGATAGGAGGCACCCACCCCCCAAAAAAGTGGTGCCTCCAGGAGCCCACTACCCCCCCAAACCAGTTTAACGACAGATGAAAAAACGAAAAACGAAACGACAAATTTTGCGAAGTTTCGCGAAAAACGGAAACAAGCCGACACAGGCTGCCTCCGACACACGACAACTCGAAAACGTCATTTTCCCTAGTCGTGCCCATCTCTAGTCTTTGATTTAGGCCATTGGGTCCCTGTTAAATAAAAAAATGACAGCTCCCCATTATTTATAGACTTTCGAAACGTTTCGTTTCATTTCGTTTAGTGATGAAAATTCTTTTAAAACATCCATATTAACGAAACAAAACAAAACAAAATGAAGACTGCAATGAAACAAGCCAAAACATTATATTTCCGTTTCGTGCTATCTCTATTCAGCACCAGTTTGCACCTTTAAACTTCTTTGTTTTACTTTAGTCGGTCGTATGTTGGAACAAGAACCCTCTTCTGTTGTGGCAGGTTAAAAGCTCCTCTTCTGTGCACTGTTGTGGTCTTTAAAAATGTCACAAGACTGTTTGTTGTAGTTGTGGGTGAGAGCTTGCAGAAAATCTGGCTAGGGGATTCTGGGGGTGGTACTCCAAAACTGTCCTCCCCATATTTGCTGGGGGTGGGTGGGATTTAGGGATGTGTAGCCCAGAGGGAGAGAAAGTCACCAAGTTCTGCAGGGCATTCCATCTCTTGGTGTGAAGGCAAGGAACAAGTGGCCAAGCCTCACACCACATGTGAGAGAGACCCCCCCCCGCCACTTAATTCCTCATGGGCCAACTCTGGAACTGACACCCCACATCCACACTCAGTGGGCTGACACAGTGGTCAGAGGAGACAGAAGACAGAACAGCTGGGAAAACTGGCCCCAGGTTTTCGAGCACCCACCTTCCACATCCAGCAAGAATTATACTTTGGGTGATTCAAACAGTGAGTCACTCATAGATTTACTAGCCGCCCAGTAGCCACCACTCAGCCAGCAGTTGCAGGAATACTTTCAAAAGATGTATTTGTTGTGTAAGAAGCTGACTTAAGTTGAGCCAGACCCTTCGTCCAGTCAGTACAGCCATCTTGGATCCACAGAGGAAAGTATTTCCAAACATGATAATTACAGTACGGTTACATAAGAACATAAGAAGAGAACCATGCTGGATCAGGCCAAAGGCCCATCTAGTCCAGCTTCCTGTATCTCACAGTGGCCCCACCAGATGCTTTTGGGAGCGCATGAGACTAGATATCTGTCTCCTGATTACCACTCCCCTGCATCTGGCCCTTGAAGTACCCAAGTTTTAAGCCTGGAGATTACACATCTCTCCATCATGGTTTGTAACCTGTGATAGACTTTTCCTCCAGGAACCTGTCCAATCCCCTTTTGAAGGCATCCAGGCCAGATGCCATCACCACATCCTCTGGCAGGGAGTTCCATAGACTTACAACACGCTGGGTGAAAAAAAATTTGTTTTGTCTGTTCTTACTCTCCCAGCCCTCAGTTTGAGTGTATTTCCCCTAGTTCTGGTATTTTGGGAGAGAGAGAAGAGCTTCCCTCTATCCACTTTACTCATACCCTGCATTATTTTGTATGTCTCAATCATATCCCCCCTCAAGAGCCTTTTTTCCAGAATAAAGAGCCCCAAATGTTTTAGCCTTTCTTCATAAGGGAGGTACACCAGCCCAGTAATCATTTTAGTCTCTCTCTTCTGCACCTTTTCCAGTTCCACTATGTAAATTGCCCAGAGTCCCTTTAGGGGAGACGGATAGTGGCAAAACTAAATAAAATAAAATAAAATAAATGCATAGAATGATTACAACAAGCAGAAACAGATAATAAGACAAAAATATGATTGAGACGTACAAAATAATGCAGGGCATGAGTAAAGTGGATACAGGGACACTCTTCTCCCTCTCACAAAATACCAGAACTAGGGGACATACACTCAAATTAAGGGCTGGGAGAGTAAGAACAGACAAAAGAAAATATTTTTTCACCCAGCGCGTTGTTAGTCTATGGAACTCCCTGCCACAGGAGGTGGTGATGGCATCTAGCCTGGATGCCTTCTAAAGGGGATTGGACAGATCCCTGGAGGAAAAATCCATCACAGGTGACAAACCATGATGGAGATGTGTAATCTCCAGGCTTAAAACCAGGGTACCTCAAGGGCCAGAGGCAGGGGAGTGCTATCAGGAGACAGAAATCTAGTCTCATGTGCTCCCAGATGCATCTGGTGGGGCCACTGTGAGATACAGGAAGCTGGACTAGATGGGCCTTTGGCCTGATCCAGCAGGGCTCTCCTTGGGGTCTTATGTTCTTATGTAAACGTACTGTAATTATCATGTTTGGAAATACTTTCCTCTGTGGATCCAAGATGGCTGTACTGATAGGACGAAGGGTCTGGCTCAACTTAAATCAGCTTCTTACACAACAAATACATCTTTTGAAAGTATTCCTGCAACTGCTGGCTGAGTGGTGGCTACTGGGTGGCTAGTAAATCTATGAGTGACTCACTGTTTGAATCACCCAAAGTATAATTCTTGCTGGATGTGGAAGACGGGTTAAGACGGGTTAGCGCAACGGCTAGGGTTAGGCTAGTTACGGGTGAGGTTAGGGTGAGTATTGGGGTGCACCTCTGGGTGCCTCTGTGACCCACTTAGAAGGACAGTGTACTGGCGTATGGGTTAGGCTTAGGGTTCGGGTTTGGGCTACGATTAGTGGGCTGTTTATGCCCGATTGGCACATCCCAGAAGTCTCTGTGGTCAACCTGGCCAAGTGGCCATGCGATTGGTGGAAAATTTGCATTGTCTACTCCCATGGGCGAGCCCATCATTGCAAATGTGCAGGTGTAAAAAACTAAACTAAAATAAAATAAAATAAAATAAAATCAACGGAGACTTTTTTTGCAAGAAAAACCCACTGCTGCTACTGTAAAAATTCAAGCATTTAAAATAGCTAATTTTCGCATGTTTCTGTGGTGCTTTGGTGGGGTTTTGGGCAACGATTTCAAAAAAAATATTGTGGTCACCATTTTGGATCCCCCCCCCCCACCGCATGGCAAATGGATGCGCCCTCCCAGCCTGGTACAGTCAGCAAAACCTGGCCATGCGATTGGTGGAATGGCTCCAAAACTTTGCACGGTCCACTCCCATGGGCGAGCCCATCATTGCGAATGCGCAGGTGTAAAAAAATAAAATAAAATAAAATAAAATCAACGGAGACTTTTTTTTTGCAAGAAAAACCCACTGCTGCTACTGTAAAAATTCAAGCATTTAAAATAGCTAATTTTCACATGTTTCTGTGGTGCTTTGGTGGGGTTTTGGGCAACGATTTCAAAAAAAAAATATTGCGGTCGCCATTTTGGATCCCCCGCACTGCATGGCAAATGGATGCGCCCTCCCAGCCTGGTACAGTCAGCAAAACCTGGCCATGCGTGCCCATCTCTACTGTACAGTATATGAGATCTGATTTTTTTAGTATCCACATTTCCCCTATCCATTTTTATTTCTGTATTCCCTAGTCTTATTAAGGAGAGAGAGAAAAATTGGCCGAAGCTGGATTTGAGGCAGGAGATGGGTGGTGTCCTTTGGTGGACCTCCCATCCACATATTAATCAGGTCCAACCCTACTTAGCTTCTGAAACCCCATGTGATCCTGTTATGGGGCCTTGTCCTCTTATTCAGGAGGCCCTGAACTTTAGGTTGAGGTGAGGTTGTCTGTTTATTTATTAATTAGATTTATATCCCCCCATCCCAATCTGGCTACAAGGTCCCTCTGGGTGGTTCAAAACAATACAGTTGATTGCAGGTCTGGTGACCGAGTTTAAGAGAAAAACCAGCTGTTCAGCTGAGGTCCGGCCCTACCGTTAGACATGCATAAGAAGAGCCATGCTGGATCAGGCCAACGGCCTGTCTAGTCCAGCTTCCTGGATCTCACAGTGGCCCCACCAGAAGCGTCCAGGAGCGCACGAGACTAGATATCTGTCTCCTCTCCTGATAGCACTCCCCTGCATCTGGCCCTTGAAGTACCCCGGTTTTAAGCCTGGAGATTACACATCTCCATCATGGTTTGTCACCTGTGATGGACTTTTCCTCCAGGAATCTGTCCAATCCCCTTTTGAAGGCATCCAGGCCAGATGCCATCACCACCTCCTGTGGCAGGGAGTTCCACAGACTAACAACGCGCCGGGTGGAAAAAAAATTCTTTTGTCTGTTCTCACTCTCCCAGCCCTCAATTTGAGTGGATGTCCCCTACTTCTGGTATTTTGTGAGAGGGAGAAGAGTGTCCCTCTATCCACTTTACTCATGCCCTGCATTATTTTGTACGTCTCAATCATCTTCCCCCATCAGGCGCCTTTTTTCAAGACTAAAGAGCCCTAAATGTTTTAGCCTTTCCTCATAAGGGAGGTGCCCCAGCCCAGTAATCATTTTAGTCACTTTCTTCTGCACCTTTTCCAGTTCCACGCCATCTCAGACTGTAAAATGTCTTTGGCACACTTGCTGCTCAACCTCCTGTCGCATTAAAAGCCTGAGGGGGGAAATGAGAAGCACAATTATTTCAAACAAATGAATGGATGGGTGAATAATAAAAAGAAAGGGAGCATTTCAGGATGAAAATTTGCTTTGCTCTTTAATTTATTTCAAAACCGGTTAGAGAAAATAATAATAGCTATCATTGTCAGGAATCCTCCTGGTGCTCACATAAGATTTATGTAACTTGCTGTGACTAACTGAGGCTAAATGATTCCTGGGTATTAAAAAAAAACCCCTGTAAAGTTGCCTTGGATCCTTGACAGCATCCCAGAGTCATAGATTTGGAAGGGGCCTCCAAGAGCATCAAGTCAAACCCTCTACTCAGGGCACGAATCCAGAGGAATATATTTGACGGATGGCTGCCCAATGTTCTCTTGAATGCCCCCAGCGTTGGAGCGCTCACTCACTATCTCTCCCTTGTTGTACTGCTCTAACAGTTGAACACTTTTTCCTGGTACTCATCTGAAACCTCGCTTCCCGTTATTACGTGTCCTGCACTCTGCAATGATTGAGAACAGATCCTGCCCTTCTTCCGAATGACAACCTTCCAAGTGTTTGAAAAGTCCTCCCTTCCTATCAGAGCCCATGAGTTGATAGATAAAGTTTTGATTTTTCATCCCAATATGCATTACTTTACATTTTGCTACATTGAAACGCATGTGCCATTTCACAGCCCATTCCCCCAGTTTGGAGAGATCCCTCTAGAGCTCTTCACAATCTTCTCTGGTTTTTACCACACGGAAAAATTTCGTGTCATCTGCAAACTTGGCCACCTCACTGCTTATCCCTGTCTCCAGGTCATGTATGAACAGATTGAAAAGCACCGGTCCCGGGACAGAGCCCTGGAGCACACCGCTTTTCACTTCTCTCCATTGTGAACATTGGCAGCAAATTACCCAGGCATCATGACAACACCAGTCGGATTCCCACCATTGGTTGTCCTGGTTGTGAAAAAGGAAAAACCCACAGCAGCAATTTGAACCTGGCCAGCTTTCTAAGATGGTTCGGTGCCTCCGATTGTGAGAACCCAGCCATCCGAATTCAGACCACAGATACAACAGAGATGCATCAAAGCTCATTCATGTGTGGGGTGATACATCGAAGCACCTTCTTTTAAACAGTGTCATAAATGACTTTTTGGACCTTCCTCCCCCACCCCTGTTCACTGGAAGGACAGATTTTGAAGCTGAGGCTCCAGGACTTTGGCCACCTCATGAGGAGAGAGGAGTCCTTGGAAAAGTCCCTGATGTTGGGAAAGATTGAAGGCAAAAGGAAAAGAGGACGGCAGAGAATGAGATGGTTTGACGGCGTCATCGATGCAACCAATATGGATTTGGCCAAACTCCGGGAGGCAGTAGAAGATAAGAAGGCCTGGCGAGCTCTGGTCCATGGGGTCACGAAGAGTCGGACACGACTGAACGACTGAACAACAACAACAATCCCCACCCCACTCCAGGTGGTTACACCCGACCTGACCTTTCCTTCTGAAGCATTTTATTTTCATTGAGATTTGAGGTGCCACAAGTGTCCTTTTATTCTGACACAAATTGCAGGATTTGTTTGTTCTTGTCACCGAGGGCAGTCAGCCGGACGACCCTTGACAACAACAGCCAAAACAAGGTGTGTGAAACAGTGAACGCACAAGAGCCCAAACGGTCTGGTGGTTCCCCCTCCCAGGGGACAAGAAAGAAAGAAAAATCCCTCCATACGCTGCACTGAGAAGAAGCTTTTTCTAGGAACCCCTCACCGCTTGGCTGGAGTCAACAACAGATCAAGAAGGTTAAACTAATCATCTTTTTCTTTCTGGCCTCTCAGCAAGAAAAGTAGCAAGCAGGCAAATTTCATTTAGCATATGGAGAAAGGAAAGAGAGCTTCCCCTCCACCCCATTCAGGTTTCCTAACACCACTCGCAAGTAGAGATGGGCACGACTTGAAAAAAAATGTTTTCGAGTTGTCGTTAGTCGGGCCGGTTCCGTTTCGGCTCGTTTCCGTTTTTCGCGAAAATTTGCAAACATTAGTCGGTTCGTTTTTCGTTTTTTCGTTGTCGTTAGTACTGGTTTGGGGAGGGGGTAGCGGGCTCCTGGAGGGAGCTGCAGGAGTCAGCCAGAGTCACAAGTGACGGACTGGCAGACTCTTTGCACCCGCTGTGTCTCACGTACTTGCATGTAGTGCAATGCAAGTAGATCTGGCTTAGGGTTAAGATGGGTTAGCGCAAGGGCTAGGGTTAGGCTAGTGACGGGTGAGGTTAGGGTGAGTATTGGGGTGCACCTCTGGGTGCCTCTCTGACCCACTTAGAAGGACAGTGTACTGGCGTATGGCTTAGGGTTCGGGTTCGGGTTCGGGCTACGATTAGTGGGCTGTTTATGCCCGATTGGCACATCCCAGAAGTCTCTGTGGTCAACCTGGCCAAGTGGCCATGCGATTGGTGGAAAATTTGCATGGTCTACTCCCATGGGCGAGCCCATCATTGCAAATGTGCAGGTGTAAAAAAATAAAATAAAATAAAATAAAATAAAATAAAATCAACGGAGACTTTTTTTTTTTTGCAAGAAAAACCCACTGCTGCTACTGTAAAAATTCAAGCATTTAAAATAGCTAATTTTCGCATGTTTCTGTGGTGCTTTGGTGGGGTTTTGGGCAACGATTTCAAAAAAAAAATTGCGGTCGCCATTTTGGATTCCCCCCCCCCACCGCATGGCAAATAGATGCGCCCTCCCAGCCTGGTACAGTCAGCAAAACCTGGCCATGCGATTGGTGGAATGGCTCCAAAACTTTGCATGCTCCACTCCCATGGGCGAGCCCATCATTGCGAATGCGCAGGTGTAAAAAAATAAAATAAAATAAAATAAAATAAAATCAACGGAGACTTTTTTTGCAAGAAAAACCCACTGCTGCTACTGTAAAAATTCAAGCATTTAAAGTAGCAATAGCCAAGGAGAGGGGGGCGGGGAACCCCCCCCCCAAATAAAACACCCTTCTGGCCTGGTAGGTGCCCTCAGACAGTTTTCGCCTACTTTTAGGGCCGGGAATCGTTTGTTTTTTTTACTTTTAAAAACTTTTTTTCTGTGCCGCTTGGCATTGCACGATCGCCGCGATGCAAGTAACGAGCACGACAAATCAGACCAAATTGTTCGTTCGTCAGTTCGAGCTCGAAGTCTGGTGGAGTAATTCCCGTTTCCGTTTCCGTAGAGTAACGGATACGAGTAACGGAAACGGAAACGGGAATACCGCTAAGTCGTGCCCATCTCTACTCGCAAGTAGAGATGGGCACGAAATGAATTTTTAATTCATTTTGTTATTCGTTATTCATTCCGTTACCTAATGAAACGAATAACAACCTGACCCATCAAAGAAAAATGAAACGAAACGAAATGGAAATTTCTGCTTCGTTCGTTTCGTTTTTCGTTTTCCCATAGGAAATGCATTGAAGCAATGCATTCCTATGGGAAAAGTTCCCCTTCCAATTGGTGTGGGGAAACTGCGGGCTTTTTCCCTCCAGAAGCCAGTGCCGCTGATCAGCTGTAGCCCTGGCTTTGGCAGGAAAAGGATTTAAAAAGCCCGTCCTTTCTTCCACCATTTTCTGAAAGCTCCAGCCTAGCTGTCAATGGCTGGACCGCTTTAAACCTGGCATGCGGAGGCAGGAAGCGGGGTCTCTTTAAAGAGAGACGCCGCTGCCATCCGCTGTGTGGGAAAATGTCAATAGAGACCTGCTCCTTGCCTCCTCATGTGGAGGCGGAAAGAAGGGTCTCTTTGAGGTGCTGGCTGGGGGAGCTCTTTCCCCCACCCCACAGTGGATGGGGGGAAGATTGAGCCCCTCTTTCCCCCAGACAAAGTTGCACAAGCACCACACACACACACACACACACACACACACACACACACACACACACACACACGCACGCACACACACACACATGCACACACACACAAAATGAATAACAAATCAACGAATTAATGAAATGAATTTTTTCAAAAAAAAATCCATTTAAAACGAAACGAAACGAACTGAATTTTAAAACAAACTGAACCAAAACGAATTGCCATTTTTTCAGTTTGTGCCCATCTCTACTCACAAGTCTTTCAAGGGCAGTATCTGTTGGAGTTTTTGCAACATTGCATGCTGCCTTGAGTAGGTTCGGCTGGGAGGGACCTTTCTGGGCTGCGATGACTGTCAATCAGTCCAGCACAAACCAATCATTCCTTCCCTGTCTCTGAATGCAAAGAGAATCCCGCCTCTCTGCCCAGTGCTTCCCACCCTCTCTTTAGTCAGGTGGAAGTCACGTAGTGAGTGTGTTGAAGGCTGTTCCTGGAAGCAGTCATGTTTGTTCGTTTGATCTGTTCACAATTGTATGCAAAGGAAATGATTCTTATTCTTTCACCTTCTAATGTCTCAGAGTGAGATCTTGAAACAGTAAGCACAGTTATCGAGGAAAGGGGTGGCCTACTCTGGGGAACGTGAAGCTATTCTGTTCTGTAATCCCTCCCCTTCTGCTGAACAAGTAGAGGAATGTAACCAAAAATTCAAAACTGTGCAACAGTTTTTGTGCAAACTAAGAAAATTATATTGCAAAACTGAATTATGGTTCAAGTTACAAGAAGCCAGATTTCAGTTGAGTATCCGGAAAAATATTCTAACTCCTAGAGCAGAGCAGAGCAACAATGGAACCAGTGACTTCCAGAGGCGGTGAGTGCTCCAACACTGGAGGCATTCAAAAGAAATCTAAACAACCACCTGGCAGGTATCCTTTGATATGTATTCCTGCCTGGAGCAGGGGGTTGGACTGGATGGCCTTAGAGACTCCTTCCAGCATCATGATTTTATGATTCTAAACTGAATTGCTTGCATGAAGAACCCATTTTGGGGTTCTGGATGTGTTGGCTGCATCATTAATCTTTTCCCTCCAAAAGAAGCATATCTTTAAAAAAATGCATACATGCATGCATGCATTTCTAAGCATGGGCTCCATTAGAAAAGAGAATTCCCTAACTGCTGGAAGGCATCTGATTCTCACAGCAGGAGGTCTGCACGTTCCCCACACTTTGCAAACAGGCGTCTAGATGGAAACGTGGGATTCCTTGCACGTTAGATTTCTCAGACTCAAAGGCCTGCCAAGAGCAAAGCTCTGGAACACTTCAGCCGGAACCTAACCCTAACCCTAACCCTAACCCCAACCCTAACCCTAACCCTAACCCTAACCCTAACCCTAGCCCTAACCCTAACCCTAACCCTAACCCTAACCCTAACCTAGCCCTAGCCCTAACCCAAACCCTAACCCTAGCCCTAGCCCTAACCCTAACTCTAGCCCTAGCCCTAGCCCTAGCGCTAACCCTAACCCTAACCCTAACCCTAACCCTAACCCTAAATCTAACCCTAGCCCTAGCCCTAGCCCTAACCCTAACCCTGTCACTTTATAATTTCACCCTGCAGTATTGTAACTGGGATGTGCAGGTATGTGAACGTGTTTATTCTACGTAGCTCTCTATTTTTTAAAATTACCCAGCAGTAAACTAACTGCTATAAAGCTTTGACATTGTTTTCGAAGGCATATCAAATTTCAGGGGTTGTGATCAAGCGTTTTATCTCCTTTCTGTTATTTCTAAGCATCATGAAGCAGGCTTCCGGTCGCCCCTGGGTTCCTGGCTCCCGCTTCTCTAGAAAAATAAATTCGAAACTTTCTTCTTCTTTTTTTTTTCTGTTTCCTTTTTCTTGATTTCTGCAGAGATGCCGGAGGCACTTGCAGGGAAAGGAAAGAGAAGAAGGTAGAAAGTGAGAGGAAGTGGAAAAGAGAGAGGCGAAAGCTCAGAAGAAGAAAAAAGTATGGTGGGGGGTGGAGGAATTGGTCACCGGAAGACAATAAAAATAAATACTTTCAGAAATAGCATAACTGACATGCAAAGCACGACCATATTATGGGCTCAGAATAACTGTTCTGAAAGAAAGGTGAGGCAGTGATGGTGAGTCCTCTGCTGCTTTCTCCTCTCTCGGTCATTTCACTCAGGGCCAAATATACCCTTTTTTTGGGGGGGGGGTTCCACCTCTAGGGCTTGGATTAATATTCATGTTAAACTTTTTTTATCTCCACTATTTATCCCCTGCCCTCTATCATGAGATCTCTCAAAGAGAGAGGCACCATAAGAAGGCAGAGGCACTCAAACTCTGGAACTCAAAAGAGGAAAAACTTCATGAGAGTTAGAGCTGTCTGGCATAAGTAGAAGATGCTGCCCCAAAGGAGGGTAGTGGAGTTTCTTTCTTTGGAGGTTTTTAAGCAGAGGCTGGATGGCTATCGGTCGGAAATACTGTGATGGCGGTTCCTGCATGGCAGGGGGTTGGACTGGATGGCCCTTGGAGGTCTCTTCCAGCTCTAGGATTCTATGAAACTGTTTTTGAAACTGTGGAAAAAAATCATTATAAAAAGCCAGAAGAACTCAAAACATCTGTCCTCATCATCTTGTTGCCCCCCCCTCCTTTTTTTGTTTCCACCTCTAGGGCTCGGAATTAATATTCATTTTAAACTTTTTATCTCCACTATTTATCCCCTGCCCTCTATCATGAGATCAAAACAGAGGCACTCAAACTGTTTTTGAAACTGTGGAAAAATCATTATAAAAAGCCAGAACTCAAAACATCTATCCTCATCATCTCGTGCCGTTAAGTCAGTTCTGACCGATGGCAACCCTGCTGAGGGTGTTCTGGGTAGTGAGTACTCAGAAGCGATTATAGAACAGGTAGCTGTATTAGTCTGTGCCACCGTTATAGGTGAAATCAAAACAAAAACAAATAGTTAAAAAAAATGGCTATTTTGATACCTTAAAGGTGGTGGCAGCTTAGAGACTAACTTTTGGGGGGGGGGGGTTTGATGGGAGCTTTCCTGGACAAGTCCATGCCATCAGAAGTGGTTTCCAATGCTCTTTTTCAGGAGGCAGCTTTGGGACGCTGCAGTTGGCCCAAGGCCACCCAGGCTGGCTCTTTTCCTAGGAGTCACAGTGAAGGAAGCGAACTCAGGACTAGAGATGGGCACGAAATGGGGAGAAAATTGGTTTGTTTTTCAAATGGAAAAAAAATTGTTTTTCATTTTTCATTTCATTACAGAACAAAATGAAAAACAAAGTGCCCTTTTTAAAAAAAAAAGAAACAAAATGATTTTTTTATTTGTTCCATTTCGTTTTCATTTATTATTTATTTTGACAAGTGCCGATCTCGGCGCTTTTCGAAATAAAGAATAAAAATAAGCGCAGACCAGCCAGCCTTGCAGGCCAGCTTGGTCGGCACTAGGTTTAAAAAAAAAAGTGCTTACTGGCCAGGCTGGTCAGCTGTAAAAAGAAAAAAATGAAAAATGAAAAACAAAAGAAAAGAAAAGAAAAGAAAAAAACAAAATGATTTTTTTTTAAAAAAAGTTTCATTCCAAATGAAACAAAATGAAAAACGAAATGAAAAACAAAACAAAACAAAACATGATTTTGGCATTTTGTATTCGTCTCTACTCATGACCTCGAGCTCTGTAGACACAGACCTCAACCGTTGAGCTAGTCAACCAGTTACTTATAATAGTCATGTTCCATCAAGTCAGTTCTGACTAATGGTGACTCTTTTTAGGGTTTTCCAGATAGACGAGACTCAGATGTGTTTTCTCATTCCCTATTGTTTTTAATCTTGTTTCTTATTGCATTATATTGTATAGTATTGCATTATATCGTATAGTATTTTAATAGTATTTTATAGGTATTGTGTTGTTTTTACATTGTATTGCTTTTATTGTACTTTTTTGAATTTGTTGTAAGCCGCCTTGGGTCCCTTTGGGGAGAAAGGCGGCATAAAAATAAAGTTGTTGTTGTTGTTGTTGTTGTTGTTGTTGTTGTTAATAATAATAATAATAATAATAATAATAATAATAATAATAATAATAATAATAATAATAATAATAATAAAAATAAATAAATAAATAAATAAATAAATTAACCACACAGCTAACTATGCTGGATTTTGTAATACAAATCACTAGTCGAACGTTTCCCTATTATTATTATTATTATTATTATTATTATTATTATTATTATTATTATTATTATTATTATTATTATCATCATCATCATCATCATCATCATCATCATCATCATCATCCTGGGAGGTGCTCTGGGACTGTCCATCTAACCCAAGGTCACCCAGGTTGGCTCTTCTCCCGGGAGGCAGACCTGGGGGAATTTAACTCCCTCTGGCTCTGCAAACTCAATGAGCAACAAGACCACTTCAAAAAGTTGGATCATTGAAACCAGACACATTCCAAAGGACTCCAAAAGCGACTGAATCCAAGGGCCTGACATCCCAAAGGCTTTGGTGAACAGCCGTGCTTTAATTTGATACCAAATTGAATTTAGCACTTTTTCCTCTCTGCAGGGTGTATTCTTCTCAAACGTGAGGCATGCAGGAGTCCTCCATTCCCCCAGCAGAACAGACCTGAGCAATTAAATAGGGAGATACAAACATCTGTGTGGCCTTGAATATCCATCTCCTTCCTAAGCCTTTCTAAATAAAGTAGCTGTGTAAGATGGAGCATTCTGAGTGCCTAGAAAACTCAGAGTCTTCCTAAGTCCGAATGAACTTAACAGCACATGACTATTATGATTACAGGAATAAAATCAAGATACAGTAAGTCATTTAACAATAGTTGCAGTATATTCCATTATGAGAATTGCATTTATTTCTTTTTAAGTGTTGCTTTTGTTTTTAATGTCAAGAACTCCCTCTGTGGGAATGATGGCAGAAAAGTGGGATTTAAAAATAGCAGAAGCCCACCTTGATGGAGCATTTTATACACAGCGTGGTATATTATAGAATCAAAGAATCATAGAATCATAGATTTGGAAATGACCCTCGAGGGCCATCTAGTCCAACTCCTTGCCATGCAGGAACCCCCATCACAGGACTGCCGACAGATGGCCATCCAGCCTCTGCTTAAAAACTTAAAAAGACTCTGCTCTTTAGAGAGGCATTTGGCCACCATGTTTTTTTTGTGCTGGTCATAGGTCCACCTGTTGATTATTACTTTGCTTTGTTTCGTATTACTGTTTATGTGTTGTGACAACTGCTTATTTTATTAATTCTTAATTCTTGACAGTAGTTTTGATCGTAAATGTGACTGTTGTGAACCACCTGGAGTTCCTTCAGAAGAAGGGATGTATGGAAATGTTTAAATAAATAAATAAAATAGTGTGATATCTGGCACCCTCTAGTGGCCGGTTTTGATAACACATGTTAAAATATTTTTTCCGGGTTTCCCCCCTATATATTCAGCATTCACTATTATCCATGGATTTGAGTATCCACAGGCCTTCCTGGACCCAATCCCCCATGGATACAGGGGTTGTACTGTATGTATGTATGTATGTATGTATGTATGTATGTATGTATGTATGTATGTATGTATGTATGTATGTATGTATGTATGCATGTATGTATGTGCAGTATATGATGGTGGCCAAGCATAAAACAAAGCAAGCTAGTCTGCAAACTGCAAGAGGCATGAAAAAAATCTCTTAGTGTGACAATGAGACTCTGATGTTTCCCAGCAGGTATGGAATTATCTTGTCTAATGATGGGCTGTCTGAAATGTATCAGTCCAGAAAGCATGGTGTGCAACAAGGGGATGAAGTGACAGGAAGCTAAATTTTGGTTGAATATCAGGAAAAACTCCCAAACTGTTAGAGCAGTATGACTGTGGGATCTATGATCTCAGGAGACAGCATTCAAGAGAAATTTGGACAATCACCTGGCAGATGTCCTGTGGCTTGTATTCCTGCATGCAGCACGGGGGTTGGACCAGGGACGTGGTGCGGGGAGGGCAATGGGGTGGGGCACCCCGGGCGCAGCAATGAGGGGCGCCAAATCACCTATCACCCCCACCCTCCCCGCCCACCATCTACCAGTCTGGCTGCAGGCAGGCACACACACACACACACACACACACACACACACAGGGGGGATTGCTGGGTGGATGGGATGGAGTTGGGGAGGGCCAGAGGGGCAAAAAAAAAAAAAAAACTTTGGCCCCAAGGGCCCCAAAATCTTGCTACGCTACTGGGTTGGACTTAGTGGCCTTCTAGGCCCCTTCCAACGTCATGATTCTGTGACTCCATGTTTTATTTATTTATTTATTTATTTATTTATTTATTTATTTATTTATTTACCGCCCAATCTTTTTAAGCAGAGGCTGGATGGTCACCTGTCAGAAATATTGTGATGGGGTTCCTGCATGGCAAAGGGTTGGACTGGATGGCCCTTGAGGTCTCTTCCAACTCTATGATTCTATGATTCTATGATTCTAGGTCAGACCAAATGAGAGTGGTGCTGAGCATCCAAAGCTGCGGAAATGCCAGTGTCATTATGTACAAGTGTGTATTTATTTATTTATTTATTTATTTATTTATTTATTTATTTATTTATTTATTTATTAGATTTGTATACCGCTCATCTAGCAAGAAAGGCCACTCTGGGAGGTTTACAAGGTTTGTACAAATACAAAACATAACATCAACAGGATTCAGTGAATAAGAATACAACAAAATCAAATGTAATAAACATAATAAACATAACTAAATCCAATTAAAACAAACAGAAGACTAAGATAGGCTAAGACAGAACAAACCAGGAGAATAACATCAACCAAATAAGAAAATTAATATCCAAGGAAAGCCTTTAGTGGCCAGTCACGTTTTCAGATTTTTCTTAAAGACGGAGAACGGAGGGGCCAAACCGATTAGAGTGTTAATAGAACTTGGAGGGTTGAAGTGGCGCTGAAAATAAAAGTGCTTTTAAAGATGAGGCTTGAATAATAGTTTACTCTAGTCTTTTCAAAACAGTGAGACAGCTCTCCAGCCAATCAGGGTCACAGTCCCAGAATGGGAAGCTGGCCCTGAAAATAAAAGTGCTTTTAAAGCTGAGGCTTGAATAATAGTTTACTATAGTCTTTTCAAAACAGTGAGCCAGCTCTCCAGCCAAGCAGGGTCACAGTACCAAAATGGGAAGGTAGATGTAAATATAGAGATAGTGTTTTAGAGGATTGAGCTGTCTATAATTACAAAAGTCTAGCTTTCCAACATTTCTGGTATATCAGAACTTTTTTTGCTACAGCCTTTTGTTACTCTATCCCCTGTAATTTTTTAGTCATAATAATGACATTAAAATTATTGTGGCAGTATGCCAGAAGTTAAGCTGCAAAATTCTGGAGTTGCAGTAGGCATGACAACTATTAAGATTCCCTTAACAACAACAAAAATTCCTAGACCTAAAGACTCCTGAAACTCCAGGCCTCTGGAAAAGATTTTTTTTTTATAGAGAGAGATTGGCGAGAACAGTAAACAACTGAAAGAATTATAAATATAGGTAGATGTCATACCACATGTACATGCATTTGGTATTTTTTTTCACATCATCGCAACTCCATGACACTCTGGGCACCAGACATCAATGAGCAAGAATCTTAAAGCAGCAACAATGGCAGCAGAAAATCAACATGGATTTTCCTCCATAGATACAATTTGATCTGGCTGGGTGAGCATTTAGAGTAATTTTTTAAATTGGTATTTTTAATAATGCTTAAAAGCTCAAGATTAGTGAAAATTACTATGCTTTTTCACTTTTTAATGATGCCAGCCCTGTTTTAGCTGGTTTTCCTGGACCCCACTCAGCTGTGCAGGGCAGCCTGGGAAGCAGGCAGCTGGCTTCTAGAACAGAGTCACACCAGGACACAAATGGGGACCCAGGTAACAAAGCAGACTAGGTGACCCTGGCTTAGCACACAGGCAACCATCTTAAAATTAACATGCTAATTGAACACATGAGCTTTCATCTATGCTTCTCCTGGAGGAAGGAAACAATGAAAAGATACAAGTAGCATCCATAAAAGATTCCCGGGGCTTGGAATTTTACTTTTTGAAATTGATTTGCTTAATCCCAGGACCAAACCCTGTTTAACTGGACTTTTTTGAGACATTTATTTAATGAGGCATTCACTCTCCCTTTGTGTACCTGCAAGCCCCGTTTCTGTCAAGAGCACAAATTTCAGGCTTGTTTCTGTAAGAGTTGGAGATCGCAGTGGATGGACACCCACCCACAGAATCATTATACTCTGTGTTTGCCGTCACGATTCTGCCTTTAGTCTCTATTTTCTTCTCAAGAGCAATATTTTGGTAACTATCATACCATTATTATTATTATCATCACCATCCTCATCCTCATTGCACATATATAATTTAAAGGTTTTTTTAAAAAAAATGGACAGAAAGGGCCAAAATCATCCCAAATACCCTTCAAAACAATGTTTTGTAACTAAAGGGTATCCATTTACTCATTGCACTGAAATGGTAAGAAGAATATTATCCAACATTATCAGTTCTGTTATCTTGCAAAGAATAACTTTATTGCTTCGTAAAGAAGACCATTAGATCATTAAGTTCTAACCCATTTTTTATTTTTCCCTGCCTGGGAGCTTTGTATACGATAAAGCTGTCTGGAGCAGTGAGGAAGAGCAGCACAAAATATATATGATCAGAGACAGGGCATTTTGGGAATTATTTACAGTGTTTATTTACCACGTCCCTAAAATTCTCCCTTCTGGAACTTTTACATCTACAGAAAGATACCTTGCAGACAGATCAGTTCAGCTCCCTTGGAAAAGAGACCTAGACAGGTTGGCTTTGAGGCTGAGCTAGGCTTGTGTGTGTGTGTGTGTGTGTGTGTGTGTTGTGTCGTTACAGTCGTGACCGACTCTTCGTGACCCCATGTCCATGGAGTTTTAATGGCAAAAGTTCTGGAGTGGTTTGCCAGTTCCTACTCCAGGCGCATACAGCACCTTCCCAACGCTTCTACTTGGGAAAGAAAATTCATGGTTTGTGGGGCAGGAACAGGGCATGCAGGCAGAGCTAGGCTTAGCTAGGCCTGGTAGTTGTAAACCTTAGGTGTTTCTCCCAAGTGAGTGACATTTAGGTGTCCGGCAGTGGAATATTCTGCCATGGAGGAAGGTGGAGTCTCCTTCTTTGGAGGTTTTTAAGCAAGGGCTGGATGGCCATCTGTCGGGTGTCCTGTGATGGGGGTTCCTGCATGGCAGGGGGGTTGGACTGGATGGCCTTTGAGGTCTCTTCCAACTCTAGGATTCTCTGATTCTATGATTCAAGTGTCTGTCAGTCAGTCAGAAATCCCAGAATAGTGAATTCTATAATCTGTAGCCCCAAAATCTCAAAATCCACCTCTCTCTCTCTCTCTCTCTCTCTCTCCTATTCCTTCCTTCTTTCCTATGTATGTATCTATCTATCAGATAGGTAGATAGATAGATCTGCAAGCCAGAGAGTCAAACCACTGAGCTGCCGTGGTTGTTGTTGTTGTTGTTGTTGTTGTTGTTGTTGTTGTTGTTGTTGTTGTTGTTGTTGTTGTTGTTGTTGTTGTTGTTGTTGTTGTTGTTGTCATAGTCGTCGTCATCATCATCATCGTCGTCATCATCATCATCATCATCATCATCATCATCATCCAGAATGAAAGGGAAAGGCATAAATGGGGGAAAGGGAGAGGGGAGAAGGGGAGAAAGAGGTATACATTTATAATATACAGCATACATGTACAATATATGGTATTAGAGATGGGCACGACTTAGCGGTATTCCCGTTTCCGTTTCCGTTACTCGTTTCCGTTACTCTACGGAAACGGTAACGGGAATTACTCCGCCAGACTTCGAGATCGAACCGACGAACGAACAATTTTGGTCTGATTTGTCGTGCTCGTTACTTGCATCGTGCGATCGCGCGATGCCACGCGGCACAGAAAAAAAGTTTTTAAAAGTTAAAAAAAAAACGGTTCCCGGCCGAAAAGCAGGCGGAAAAATGCCTGCCGTGCCTCAGGGCACCTACCAGAGGGGTTGTTTCTGGAGGTCCCCGGCCTCCCCCCCATCCCCCGTCCTTGTGGGCTGCTCTGTGGGACTCGCCGCAGGCTTGCAGCCAGCCAGCAAAAAGCCCAGTCTCGCCGGCCGCCGGCTGCCGCAATTAAAGCGCAAGCAAGCGGCACGGACGGCACAGGAAAAAACTTTTAAACTCTCCCCCCACCCATTCCCGGGCCAAAAAAGCAGGCGGAAAAATGCCTGCTTGACTAAGGGCGCAGGGCACCTACCGGAGGGCTGGTTTCTGGAGGGGGGGTCCCGCCTCCCCCCCGTCCTGGGCAGCCGGACTCGCGAGTCGCCATCGCCATGCCATGCGGTGCGGGCGGGGGATCCAAAATGGGGCGGCAAACGCAATATTGTTTTTGAAATCGTGGTCCAAAAACACACAAGCACAACAGAAACACGCGAAAATTTATAAACTGCCAGATTTTTCACAGTAGCAGTGGGTTTTTTCTTGCAACAAAATGTCTCTCCTCTCCTCCTCTGTCCTCCATTGATTTTTTTTATTTTATTTTTTTTACACCTGCGCAATGATGGGCTGGCCGAGTGGCCAGCCATGTGGGAGTGGACGACCATGCAAATTTTTGGAGCCATCCCACCAATCGCATGGCCACTTGGCCATGGAGACTTCTGGGATGTGCCAAAAAGCCCCCTAAAACCTGCCCTAGCCCCCCTCTCTCATAGTGGGTCAGAGAGGCACCCAGAGGTGCAACCCACTAGCCCACCGTAACCTTACCCATCACTAGCCTAACCCTAGCCATTGCACTAACCCACCTTAAAGCCAGATCTACTTGCTTGCATTGCACTACACGCAGCAAGTACAATTCCCTTCTGTGTGAGACATGGTGGTGCGAGAGCCTTAGTTAGGCATCTCACTATGGCTCTGGATTCAGTGCCATCCACTAGTCTTCACAGTCACTGTCTGCACATTATGTTATGCATAGCATTTTGCAGCAGCAGCATGTGAGGAGGGGAGAGCCCCATGTTGAGGGGTCTCTTGGAGCCTGCTTCCCCTTCCTAGTGGGTGAGGATAGGAGGCACCCACGGGTGCCTCCAGGAGCCCACTTTCCCTTATAGCGGGCCAGAGGAGGCACCCACCCCAGAGAGGTGCCTCCAGGAGCCCGCTCCCCCCCAAAACCAGTACTAACGGAAACGAAAAAACGAACCGACTAATTTTTGCGAATTTTCGCGAAAAACGGAGACGACCCGAAACGGGACCGGCCCGACTAACGACAACTCGAAAAATTTTTTTTTCAAGTCATGCCCATCTCTATATGGTATATTAGGACCTAGATACCTGAAGGACCACCTCCTTCCATATGAACCTACCCGGCAACTAAGAGCCAGCTAGGGGGCCCTCCTGAAAGAGCCATCCCTCAAGGAGGGGAAAGGGGTGGCTCGTAAGAACAGGGCCTTTTTGGCAGTTGCCCCCAGATTATAGAATGCCCTCCCAAGTGGGAACCCGTCTGACACCAACGTTGATGACATTCCGGTGCCAGGTAAAAACATTCGTGTTCCAGGAGTTTTTTAACTGATTATTGTGGGTCCTGATGGCAATTTTAGTGTAGTATTTTAATATGCTGTATTGTAGTTGTTGTATTTAAATGTTTTATTGTTTTAATTGTATTGCAATTTTAATGTTTTAATTGTCTGAATTGTTTATTTTGATTGTGAGCCGCCCAGAGACCTTTGGGTAGTGGGTGGCATACAAGCTATATTAAATAAATAAATAAAATAAATAAATATTTATATTTGTAGCTGGCTGGATTACCGCAGTTCAGTGGTTCAGGTCTCTGGCTGCATTGCTTGAGGTTTGGAGTTTGATCCTCCAGTGTGCCTTCTGGAAGCCTGTGTGGCCTTGGGAGCAACCAGCAGAATAGTCCCAGGGCACCCCAGGGGAAGAATGGAGTACTTAATCACTTTGGAGTGCTCTCTGTTTCTAGAAAAGCCTGCGAAAGGGTCACCGCCACCCGTCACAACTGACAATGGCTTGCAATTAAGTAAATGCATTTTGTATCACCTGGAATCCTGTTACCTGCAGCCTTTATGGGCCTTTTCACACGACCCCTAAGAGCCGCTGGCCACTTAAATTCGGACCAGAGATCTTAGGGGTTTGTCGCTGTTCCTGCGTTCCCACCCCCTCCGCACTCCTGGCTGCTGGCTGCGTGAGGGGAGGGAGAAAAAAAGGAAAAAAGGAATGCCACTCACCTCCGTTCTGCCGTCCCGGCACTGCATTCAGATCTCTTAAAGGGGCGGGGGGCAAAAAAAGAACAAACAGAAGCAAGGAGAGCCGGGCAGTCACTACTGTTATATCCGCATCAGGAATTTTCACCTCCAGAGAGCAGGTACCTGAAAAGTGTGCTGGGACGCGCTTAGGTGGGCGTGGTCGCACTTAATTATCTGTAAACTCCGGAGCTGGTGGGGAAACAATCTTAAGCTCCGGAGCTGGGAGCCATTTGTGGCGGAGTTTAGGGGTCGTGTACAAAGGGCCTACGTCAATAAATCTCAATGGCAAGCTGTTGGTAGCTGAGAAGTCGGTGGGGGGTGTCGTATGCTTCCACTCCCAGACAACCACTTTGCAAATCCCATTTCCCCTTATGTATCACTTTGGTTTCCTACCTGTGTTGTTGTTGTTGTTGTTGTTGTTGTTGTTGTTGTTGTTGTTGTTGTTGTTGTTGTTGTTGTTGTTATTGTTGTTGTTGTTGTTATCACCACGCTATCGTTATAGCATTCTAGTGACAGTTTTGGGCAGCAAGAAGAAAACCCGGAGGTTTGCACACCTGCTGAGTTGCATCGGTTTATTGGTCTGTTGGCAAGATTTCACACCGCTAGTTCTGAATAATTCAGAAACAATGCACATTTTCACACATGCTTTCTCTGGAATTATTTGTAGGTTTCTCTAGATGTGGCTTTTTAAAACAATTACACTTCCTATTGTTGTAATTTAATTGTGAAAGTGTGTGTGTGTGTGTGTGTGTGTGTGTGTGTGTGTGTGTGTGTGTGTGTGTGTGTGTGTGTTTAATGTAGAAGTAAGGCCTGATATGGGTTAGGGTGAGGATGAGGGTTATTTTTTTCAAGTGCTTTGTAGGCACACATCAGACAAGGCATGGACTCGCTAAGAATACTTTTCTTTTTAGTTTCATTATGCAAACTGATTGCAACTTAATATCAGATCAAGCCCAAGTCTAACTCTGTTCACTAAAGCAAAACGCTTATTGAATTGTGCAGGCTATTTTTTCCGTTTGGTTTGGAGGTTCGTTCAGGGCTTTGGAATGTATTTTTCCCCATTTACTTCAGTCTGGGCTGAGATCTAAATAGATTTTTCAATTTGTAACATCAATTAATTGGGAGACCAAAAAAAGGCTATAATTAGGGAGGATTTGATGTAAATCAATATTTAAATCACTGGTCAGGATGTATTTCATTTTTGTAAAGATCCAATTTAAATTTTAAAAAAGATTAAAAAATCCTTTCCCCCTCTAATTGGCTTTTAAAATTGTAATTTGGATGTTGTAAATAAAATGCTTACTGACTAGGGATCTAAATCTATTTGATTTGAACTCCCAAACCTCTGTTTCTACCAACCTCAGATAACTAAAGCACTAAGCTGTCCAGCTGGCTGGATTCAGACTAACCCAACAAGAGATGATTGGGAGGTGACTTGAACCCAGCTACTGTATAGTTGGGAATCGGATTCTGTAGATATTTGAATGTACAGTAAGACTCCCATGTCTACTGATTCATTAACCACTGATTCAGTTATCCACGGTTGGCAGAGGAAAAAACTGAATAAATAATTCAGCAGCCGTAAAGCAAGCTACTATCACAAAACAGCAAGGTTTTTTTTTGCATGGGGGTTGTTGTTCTCTCTTATCCACGGTTTTTATTTTCCACAGGAAGACCTGGAACCGATCCCCAGCAGATACTGGGGTCCTACTATACCTTTATTTTTTCAGGATTAGGAGAAGGACTCCTGACTGCAGTACTGAAGTTTAATCCCTGCACCATGAACCTCTTTTGATCAACAGCACAGTGTTGACTGCCTGAGCCAGCAGCACATGTCTGCAGAGATAACTTTAGTCCATGCTGCTAACACAAACAAGATTTTGGTGAAACATTTTTTTTAAAATGTGTGAGAGAATGTACACACTTTTCACAACTTTTTCCCTTTCATATCTTTTCCTCCAGTGAGGGACACAAATCCATGCACAGTGAGCTTCAAAGGAGAGTCTGGTTGCTTATAAAGATGCAAACACCCCATCTGCTGCTTGTGTGCACACTGGGCTAAAAGGTGGCCATGACTCTGATTTAAAATTGGGTCCATTTGTAGAAAGATGTTAAAAAACCTGATCATACAAATGCACAAATTTTGGGCTCTATCTCACGTCCCTTTAAATGCAGATTAAATTTGTAGATAAACCATGTCCAAAAATGTCGTCCCCACGGCCAACGGGCTTTTTGGGGGGGAAAGAAAAAAGAAACCCGGTAACAACCCCTTAAGTGAGGTTTCCAAGACCTACCAGAGAGGTAGGGAAATTTTTGCTTCGCTTAAAAAATCCACCTTTTAAAGAGGCAGACGTCGTGGGACTGCATAGATGATCCGGTTTTCTTTTCCCCCCTCTCTCATAACATCCACTGGCTGGGGGGGGCGATCGGGCACTGTTGTTTTTTCTTTTAACTTCCTCCCACCACTAGCTCCAGTCAGCTGGTCCTCTGGCTGGTCTGGCACTGTATTTTTATTTTGTTTAATTTCCCCCACCCCAATGGCAGCCAGCTGGCTGATTGGGTGCTGTTTTTTTCTCTTTTAACTTCCTCCCACCCCTAGCACCAGTCAGCTGGTTTTCTGGCTGGTCTGGCGCTGCTTTTTTTTCTTCTTTTTATTCCGCCCTCCAGAGCTGCTCAGCTAGCCCCTTTTTTAAATCCTTGGACGTGGGAACTGCTATCCCACATCTTCAGTCACATGATGGAAGGAAGAGGAAAAGGTGGACCTTCAGAAAGAAGATCAGGATCCTCCACAGGTGAGATAGCAGCCTTTGAGAGCTCCTTAAAAAAACATTTGGTACAATAAACCAGGCTGTGATATGCATACTTACTCAGTATAAGACACTGTTTACATTTTATCCACCCTTTTATGCCTTGCACGGTGCACAGGGCCCCTTCCTTCAACAGCCAGGATCCCATCCAGAGACAGACGACCGAGAAAGATGGCTTTCATCACTCAGGCTCAGAACAGAACACAGCTGATACTGCCATTTGTGTGGCATCGGTACGTGTGAAATGGGATGATGCAGTGAGCGTTACAATGAATTATTCAGAATATACGCAGATTCGTCCAATTTGCATAATTCGCTGGATTTGCTTTGTGTTGGCGTACAATGTCTTCATTTTTGCAAAATATATATTTTGATGGTTGCATTTATAAAACGGTTCACGGCTGTTCTATAAAGAGAATGAGGCATCTTCTCTCACTCTGCCTTGGGGTTCCGTGTCTCCTTGCCTTCCACCTTGTTTCATGGAAAGCAGCCACCCTCCATCAGCTTCCACACTTTGGAACGAATGTCGGAAGGGAAGGGGACATCCCTTGTGCAGCGGAGTTTTCGGGAAGGGCCTGTGTGGCGCTGTGATGGAGCAGCCTCGGGTGCATCTCGACCTGATGTGGCCCCGCACGGCGGGCGATGCCCATTTTGTGGAGCAAACAGCGTGGTGGGAACAGATGGTTTCTCCTCCGCCCAGACTGCAGCAGCCAAAACAAATCGCTTTGCCCAGCTGAAGAGAGGAGGGAAAGGGGGACAGCAGGGGCAGAAAATAGAATGGGTGGAGTGATTCAGCACCAGTGACTCAGCAGGGGAACATAAAGAAGATAAGAACATTAGGATATAAGAACAGCCTTGCCCGAACAGGCCACAGCCCATCCAGTCCAGCATTCTGTCTGTCTCACACACAGCGGCTCACCATTTGCTTCAGGGTATTCCCAAGCAGATGTCTTCACCTGCTTAAGATTCCCTGCAAATGACACTGAGAGATGTCCTGCCTCTCTCTCCAACCCAGAGGTTGTCCTTAGGCATCCATCATGATAGCCATGGATACCCTTGTTCTCCATGAACTTGTTCGATCCTTTCTTAAAGCTGTCAAGGCTGACAGCTGTCACTCACCACTTCTTCTGGCAGGGAGTTCCACAGACCAGGGATCCTCTGGGTGAACAAGGACTTTCTCTTCTTTGTTTGAGATCTAGCATCTGTTATGCACAGTTTGGAAGAAACAATAATCTAAGTTGTGTTTGAGCATTTTCATTACAAGGCCGTCGAGTTCAACCCCCTCCTTAAAGTTTTGTTTTGTTTGTAACAAATTTTTAGTTTTGTTATGAAACAGTGCTTCGTTTTTCATTTTTGTGCCCATCTCTAGTTACCACCGCTGTACACACAGCCCCGGCAGCAACCCAGCAAAGGGCTGTTGCTTTGAGGGGTCCCCCTCTCCATCACATAATACGGACACACTGAGGCAGTGGCAGGGTGCTTGGACAGAGCTAAGCCTAGGTCAGTGTTGGCAAACCTATGGCACGGGTGCCAAAAGTAGCACTCGGAGCCCTTTCTGTGGGCACCCAACATTGCCCCTTCACAGCCACCTGTATTCAGGTTAAATTGCTGTATTGGCACTTTGCGAATAATTAGTGGGTTTTGAATTGCAGTTTGGGCAC
Organism: Phrynocephalus guinanensis; assembly: GCA_037367245.1. NCBI lineage: Eukaryota > Metazoa > Chordata > Lepidosauria > Squamata > Agamidae > Phrynocephalus > Phrynocephalus guinanensis. Next base: position 138,755,402 of record CM074735.1, read on the forward strand.
TCAGTCTCTAAAAGGTTCGTCATCGTTGGCCTAGATCAGTGGTGGCGAACCTTTGGCGCTCCAGATGTTTTGGACCACAACTGCCATAGTCCTTTGTCATTGGCAATACAGACTTGGAATTCTGGGAGTTGTGGTCCAAAACATCTGGAGTGCCCAAGGGTCGCCACCAGTGGCCTAGGTCATCCAGCCCGTTCTCCCAAGGGAGCTCCGTTGAGGTGTCTCGTTCTTTCGTCACACTTTCCATTCTAAAATACAATGCTGTCGTGAGTTACTGCCTGGATGTGCCATGCCTTGCAACAGGCAGGAGGGAAACTTGACATAAACCTATAGAACGAATCAGTACATAAGCTCCCGCTTCATGATTCCTGATGTTCTCCCTGATAAAGCTTCTGTTGGCGTTATGCAAAAGGGAAGATCCGCCCTTGACCCAGTCATGCTGAACGGCACCCTTGGTGGGTACGTCCTTCTTGGCTTGGGCACCCTCCTCTTCTCTCTCTCTCTCTCTCTCCCTCCCTTGGTCAGTCTTCCAGCCCAGAAGAAAGGGTTCTGCCAAAGCCTTCAATCTGCAAGGCTCCTTGCCTTGTTTGGCCTTCTTTCTGCCTCCCGAGGGGTTTTTGCAACCCTTTCTGGAAGAAAAAGGAATCTAGGTCAAACGGGGGCGCTGAACGCCAATCCCAGGTTTTATGAGAAGTTGAAAGGGTTCATCAAAGGCAGGGCTGCTTGCCAGCTCAGCCTTCCGGGCAGAAAACAAGCTGGCGTTCTCTCTTTCTCTCTCTCTCTTCACAGGTAGGGCGAAGGGGCCGCCGTTGAGTCACGACACATCTGCCCAAGGGTTTTTGTAGCACCTGATTTGCATGGAGGGCAGGAACAGGGAACTCCCTGAGGATGCTGTGTGTGTGGCTCAGCCCAACAGAGAGGCAGGCTGGGACAGGAAGAGGGGTGTGTTGGTCGTAGCCAGAGGGGATTCCACCCCACTGCAAGCCCGTTGGGGTTTTTTTGTAAGCTGCATCTAGGCTTTGCAAACTGCACCGCCAAAACTCCCCAAGCCAAAAACTGGGAGACTCCTGGTGGCAGGGGGGGGGAATCTGGGTGTTGAATTTCAAACCTTTTCCTGACCCTACAATCAAGGCTCTGCGAACCCCATTTGTGTTTCTCTTGGCGGTGAAAGGAAGTTTCAATAATTCCTTGTGGTCAGAGAGCAGATTTGTAATCTCCATGAGTCCAGATTTCTCCTCCCCTCCGCCTTCCTTTGGGAATTTTAAAGGTGCACAGGTGTTGCCTGTGTGAATTTGGTGAGACATAGCTGAACTGCGCTTGGGATCATGGCCTCTCCATGCCTGTGCTCGTAAGCAGCGCCATGACTGGGGTGAATAGAATAAAATAGATACTTTATTGTCACTGTACATAGTACAACGAAAAAACAGGTGTAAAACAACAAAAAACAAAACTAAGACAGAAAAAATACATTTAAAAGGTAAAAAGAATTAAAAGCACTCATATACATCCATCATGACTCCCTAAGGTCACACTATTTAGTTGCGGTATTTAAGATGGTTATGGCTCTTGGATAAAAACTATTTTTTGTCTGTTCTTGTTTTTATTGCTCTGTATCTCTTGCACAAAGGCAACTGTACAAAGAGACTATGTCCGAGATGAGATGAATCCTGTAGAATGTTATTTGCCTTTTTAAGGCAACGGGAACTGTATCTTATTTATCTATTTATTTATTTATTATTGCACTTATATCCCGCCCATCTTCCGAATCGGAACTCTGGGTGGCTTACGAAAACAGAACAATAAAATAAAAAAAAACAGATTACAATAGAAAGGAGGGAGGCAGGACCCTCCAACAGGGATGACGCAGGCAGCAAAACAACAACAACAAAAAAAAACCCCTTAAATAGAAAGGTCGCCAAACGCCTCCCTAAAGAGGTGAGTTTTCAACGCCTTCTTAAAAGCAGGCAGGTACCCGGCAAGGCGCAGCTCACTGGGAAGATGGTTCCACAGCATGGGGCCCACCACAGAGAAGGCGCGGGCACATGTACGCGATTTCTGCACCTCTCTGGGTGTGGCCACCCTCAGTGAGCGCGCCTGCGCCATTCTCGTGGGCCTGGTCCCAGTTGATCTCTGGGAGATACGCTCCGACTTGTACTCTGGTCCCAAGCCGTGGAGGGCTTTGAAAATCAAAACCAGGACCTTGAACCTTATCCGGAGGGCAACGGGTAGCCAATGCAGGCGAGCCAGGACAGGGGTGATGTGCTCGAATCTCCTAGCATCCACCACCAGCCTGGCCGCTGCATTCTGCACCCGCTGGAGCCTCCGGACAAGGGTCAAGGGCAACCCCACGTAGAGGGCATTGCAATAGTCGATCCTCGAGATCACCAGGGCCTGCACGACTGTTCTCAGGGAGGACTCATCAAGGTACTGTTGGATCTGGGCGATCCTGCGGAGGTGGACAAAAGCAGCTATGGAGACCGCCATCACCTGGGCTTCCAGGGAGAGGGCTGAATCCAAGACCACGCCCAGATTCCTGGCCCTGCCCGTAGGCTGGAGGGAAACACCCCCCAGTCTAGGGAGGGGGCCATTGTACCCGGATGAAGGCGCCCCGAAGAACAGAACCTCCTTCTTCTCCGGATTCAGCTTGAGCCGGTTATCTCTGGTCCATTCCAGAACCGCCTCCAGGCACGGTTCGAGGGAGCGAACTGCCTGCACTGCAGCAGACGAAAAGGAGAGATAGAGCTGCGTGTCATCAGCGTACTGATGACAGCAAACTCCAAATATCCTGATGACCTTCGCCAGCGGCCTCATATAAACATTGAACAGCATGGGTGAGATTGCCGACCCCTAGGGCACCCTACAAGGAAGAGTCCAAGGAGCCGACAAATCATCACCCAGATGAACCCACTGAGACCGGCTGTCGAGGAAGGAACGGAGCCAGGACAGAGCCAGGCCCCCGATTCCCGCCTCAGCGAGCCGGACCAGCAGGTTACTGTGGTCGACAGTATCAAAGGCAGCTGACAGATCAAGGAGAACCAGCAGGGAGGAACACCCCCTGTCGGCCTCCCTGAGGAGGTCATCCTGCAGAGTGACCAGGGCAGTCTCGGTCCCACGAAGCGGCCTGAACCCAGACTGGAAGGGATCCAGGATACGATTTTCCTCCAGGTACGAATGAAGCCGGACAGCGGCCACCCTCTCAACAACCTTGCCCAGGAAGGGAACAATGGCAATCGGACAATAGCTGGACAAATTGTCCGCCGCCATGCCGGGCTTTTTTTAGAGTGAGCTTCACCACGGTCTCCTTCAAACGGGAAGGGAAAAATCCCTCCCTGAAGGAGGCCGTTGCAATGGCCGAAACCCACTCCGGCATGTTCCCTTTGGCTGATTTGATGAGCCAAGTGGGGCAAGGGTCAAAAGGAGTAGCCGCCAGCCGGCAACGAGCCATAACTCTGGAGGCCTCCACTGAAAACACCAGCCCAAACTCGACCAGGAGGGGAGACCGAGGGGGTGAGGCCCCAGGGACATCAGGGGATTGACTAGCGCAACCAGAGGGCAAATTGGAACGGATGGCCTCTATTTTGGATCTAAAATGAGCTGCAAATTGCTCACTAGTGAACTCACTAGGAGGAGGCCTCAGCTGACCGGGATTGGAGAGGTCCCGAACCACCCAGAACAACTCCGCCTGGCGGTTCGAGGCCTCGCCAATTCTCAGGGAGACATAGGCAGTTCTAGCATCCCTGATCGCGCGAACATAGCAGCTGGTCAGCTGCTTAAGTGCAGCCCAATTCACTGCCGTCCGATTCGTCCTCCAAATGACCTCGAGCCTCCTGCGTTCTTGTTTCATCGACCGCAGCTCAACCGTATACCACGGCGATGAGTGGTCTCCACAGCGCAGGAGGCGCTTGGCGGCGATCCGGTCTACTGCCCAGGTGGCACCGTCATACCACCGATCCACCAGGGCTTCAGCCGGATCGTCTGCTAGACCGCCAGAAAGCTCCCCGAAGGCCTCCATGAACCTGGCAGGGCTCAGAAGCCTACGGGGGTGGGCCCAAATGAAGGGGCGACGCTCCCCCCGGGGCAGGGTGGCGATCGACAGGGAAAATTTTAGCAGGTGATGGTCCGACCATGACACAGGTAGGGGTGAGATACCCCTAACCCTCAGACAGGAATCTGCCGACATGGAGGAAAAAAACCAGATCCAGGGTATGGCCTGCTCTATGGGTGGGGCAATCAACATGCTGAGATAGATTCATGGAAGTCATGGATTCCATGAATTCCAGAGCCGCACCAGAGAGCTCCTCCTCGGTGTGCACGTTGAAGTCCCCAACCACCAGTAAGCCGGGGGACCTCAACAGGGCAGCCGAGACAAACTCCGCGATCTCTGGAAAGGATTGTGCTGGGTTGCGGGGAGCACGACCCACCGATAGATGAAGGCATTCAACCCCGGGACACACCAATGCCGCAGAACTGCTAACATGAAGCGATTCCCTGTAAACGATGGCCACCCCACCCCCGACCCTCCGACCTGCCAGCCCACTGGACCTGAAACCTGGGGGGGGGGCACAGAGGGAGGCCCCACCCTCTGCGCCCACCCAGGTCTCAGTGATACAAGCCAGATCGGCTCGCTCATCCACAATCACATCATGGATGATAGGTGTTTTATTATGAACCGGCCTGGCATTGACCAGGAGGCAAGACAGGCTGGAGGCGCTGGCGGAATGGCACCGAGGTATGTGGCAGTGAGCGGAGGGATCAGAACGAGGGACAGGCAGAATATGCCTGGCCCGAGTTCTTCTTACCCGACTAATCCCTCCGCCCATAGCGTACCGCCCACGGCCAGACACCACGGAAATTGAGGCCCCTGCCGGCATGGCGACCGGGAAAAAAAGCAGTGGAAACTATAAATACAAAATAAAAACAAACAAACAAACAAACAAAATACAAAATACAAAATACCAAAAGCAAAATCACAATAAAAATACAAAGGGCTAAAACAAACAACCGTGACAATAAAACACACTTTAAAAAATAGACTACAGCATATAAAGGGCAAGCGCCAGTAGACTAGGATGGTAGGGTGGGTGGGAAGAAGGGGGGGCAAGAGGGAGGAACACCACTGGGAGAAGGACCACCACCACAGGACAGTTAAACCGAGCAGCCGTCTTCCGGAGGCCAGTATAAGGTCCAAAAGAATCCGAGTGGGGGTCTGCAAGGTGGAACATCGGCAACCCCCATGTGGAGACACGGCAAGGTCGTTCAGCACAAAGCCGTGGAAGGTCCATGGGGGGACTGCCAAGAAAGAACAAGCGGCACCCCCCCTCACGAAACCACAGTGGGGCACATCGCCCATAGTCCACCTCCAAAAGCCAACTGGCAGCCGGAGAAATCATGGTCCTTGGACCATAGGGGTATCCCTCAATGATGCGACTGGGGTACCAAAAGGCCCACCAGGGAGCTGAGGGGTCCGTGGATGGTCCATGGGGGCAAAAGGGTCTAAAGATGGTCCATGGGGGGGTCCGCCTAGATTGAACGATGGCACCCCCTCTCCCAAAGCCACAACGGGGCCAGCACCAATAGCCACCTCCAAGCGCCCACCGGAAAGCCAGAAGTCCAAGGACGATCCGTCCAGAAGGGGGGGTCCACCTGGGTCCGAGCAGCGGCACTCCCCCTAGAGACTGCGGCAGGGCAAAATCGCCACCAGGCCCACCTCTAAGCCAACCGGAGAGCCAAGGAGGAACCATGGGTGTTCTGTACAGCAAAGCTAGAGGTCTCCACCACTGCCGCCTCCAGATAGATTTCAAGCAGGCAGGGGAGCCTCCTGGTCTGCGGGTGGCTTTCTGAATAAGGCTGGGGGACCTTCTACGTCGCCGCCTCTGATGGAACTCGTTGAGAAAGGCCTCAGCGAACACCCGCTCCAAACGCCAGAGCGGCGGACCTTCCATGGCAGACACACACGGCGGAGCAACCATCGCTGCCGCCATCAACCCCCAACAAAACCGTCACCCACGGGGAGGGTCTCTGAGCCTCGCCATCCGTGAGCGGCCAAAGACCACCCCACAAGTCGGCACCCAGCGAATGGAAGCTGGAAGAAGCACCGAGGACAGCAGGCAAACCGGCAAGAGTCCATGGAGCGACAACCCCCAGGCCACTGGCAAGGGCCCAAATCGATGGAAATTAAAAAGACAAAAATAAAACAAAAAAACCACAAAGCCCATAGCGCAGCAGCCACGGTCGGCTGCTGCTACCGCCCGCCATCTTGAGAACATAACATAAGAACATAAGAAGAGCCCTGCTGGATCAGGCCAAAGGCACATCTAGTCCAACTTCCTGTATCTCACAGTGGCCCCACCAGATGCATCTGGGAGTGCACGAGACTAGATCTCTGTCTCCTGGTCCCACTCCCCTGCATCTGGCCCTTGAAGGACCCCGGTTTTAAGCCTGGAGATTACACATCTCCATCCTGGTTTGTAACCTGTGATTGACTTCTCCTCCAGGAATCTGTCCAATCCCCTTTTGAAGGCATCCAGGCTAGATGCCATCACCACCTCCTGTGGCAGGGAGTTCCACAGACTAACAACGCACTGGGTGAAAAAATATTTTCTTTTAAGAACATAAGAAGAGCCATGCTGGATCAGACCAAAGGCCCATCTAGTCCAGCTTCCTGTATCTCACAGTGGCCCCACCAGATGTGTTTGGGAGTGCATGAGACTAGATAACTGTCTCCTGATCCCACTCCCCTGCATCTGGCCCTTGAAGTACCCCGGTTTTAAGCCTTACACATCTCCCTCATGGTTCGTAACCTGTGATGGACTTTTCCTCCAGGAATCTGTCCAATCCCCTTTTGAAGGCATCCAAGCCAGATGCCATCACCACATCCTGTGGCAGGGAGTTCCACAGACTAACAACGCGCTGGATGAAAAAATATTTTCTTTTGTCTGTTCTTACTCTCCCAGCCCTCAATTTGAATGTATGTCCCCTAGTTCTGGTATTTTGTGAGAGGGAGAAGAGCGTCCCTCTATCCACTTTACTCATGCCCTGCATTATTTTGAACGTCTCAATCATATCCCCCCTCAGGCGCCTTTTTTTCCAGACTAAAGAGGCCCAAATGTTTTAGCCTTTCCTCATAAGGGAGTTGCCCCAGCCCAGTAATCATTTTAGTCACTCTCTTCTGCACCTTTTCCAGTTCCACTGTGTCTTTCTTGAGATACGGAGACCAGAATTGTACACAATACTCCAGGTGGGGCCTTTATAATGTTGGCTGTTTTATTTTCAATCCCCTTTTTGATAATCCCTAGCATGGAATTGGCCTTCTTCACCGCTGCCACACATTGGGGAGACACCTTCATGGAGCTGTCCACCAATACACCAAGATCTCTTTCCTGATCCGTCATGGATAACTTAGAGCCCATAGATAAAGTTTTGATTTTTTTTGCCCCAATATGCATTACTTTACATTTGGCTACATTAAAATGCATTTGCCATTTCGTAGCCCATTCCCCGAATTTGGAGAGATCCTTCTGGAGCTCTTCACAGTCTTCTCTGGTTTTTACCACATGGAAAAGTTTTGTTTCATCTGAAAACTTGGCCACCTCACTGCTTATCCCTGTCTCCAGGTCATTTATGAACAGATTGAAAAGCACCGGTCCCAGGACAGAGCCCTGGGGCACACCGCTTTTCACTTCTCTCCATTGTGAAAATTTCCCATTGACACCTACTCTTTGTTTCTGGGATCTCAACCAGTTCTCAATCCATAAGAGGACCTGCCCTCTTATCCCCTGACTGAGCAATTTTCTCAGCAGCCTCTGGTGAGGGACTGTGTCAAAAGCCTTTTGAAAATCCAGATAGACTATATCCACTGGTCCACCCAAATCCATGTGCCTGTTGACCTTTTCAAAAAATTCTAAAAGATTTGTCTGTTCTTACTCTCCCAGCCCTCAATTTGAGTGTATGTCCCCTAGTTCTGGTGTTTAGTGGTGTTAAGGACCAGATTATTGTCTCCACACCAGGCACAGAGCCGCTCCACCTCATCCCAATAGGCGGACCCGTCCCCTCCAAGTCCAGATGACCGGACGGATGATCCCACATTTGTTGGGTAGAGGGGCCCCACTGCCTCAGTACACCATGCTGTCCCTGTGCAGTGACTTCTGAAGGAGGTTCCGTCTTCACCAGATGGTTTATAAACCTCCATGGGATGGAGATGGAACTTGCTCGCCCACCAGGCGCGCATCCCTGGGCTCCTTCAGAAGTTGTGGGTTGTGCAGGCGTGGGCATGGGCATGGATGCGTGCATATCTACCTCCTCTTTGCATGTCCACATGAAATCAATTAGCAGGAGGTGGAAATGAAGAAAGCCCCCCCCCTCACTTCAACACCATCTGTAATTCGTTCCTCATGGCACTCATTCCCCCGGAAGTTGTGGGAATGAACAACAGCTTTCATGGTGCTTAACAGAGGCTCCCACCACATGTCCTTGGGCTGCTTCAACTCCCAGAAGTCTTCATTTATAGTACAAGCTGTGCTGGCCAGGATTTCTGGGAATTGTAGTCCAAGAACATCTGGGCAGCCGTGGTTGGGAAACACAGACTGTCAAGTAACCTGCCTAAAATCCAAATCCTGAATGCACATTCAGAAAGGTAGGCTTGGGGGACATGATCCAGTCCAGTCTCTCAATGCAGGCCAATGGGTTTTGCACCTGTAACATACGTGCGAGCTGGACATGAGAGCTGCACATTCATAC